>OZ020267.1:30767797-31040297 GCA_963971225.1 Melieria omissa | reverse complement strand
AATTTAATTCACTTTGGTATATGCTAAATACAGACTAATTATATTTAAAATATATATAATATATAATCATGTATTTGTTTGAATTTTCATATTTTTTTCATATTTTTTTATTATTGTTGTTATTTGAAATATTATTATTATTGCTTTTTGGATATTAACGTTATTATACTTGTTTAGCTTTTATGAGTTTAATTTTCATCGTTTTTGTTGGTTGCCTGCGCCTAACTTTTCGAAATAACGATTTGTTTTCAGCCAACAAGTAATTCCGTTTTCCAGTGGAATCGTTCGAAGGGAAGAAACTGAACTGAACGTGGAGTGACTTATGGGACGCTATGCTGTCTCGAGAGTAAGCGCACTGCTCAGTGGGTTCAGTGGGATACAAAGTTGTGAACAAACATAACACTAACAACAAATGTGGTAGCGTTGAGCTGCTGTGGTGACTGAATGATTTCCCTAGTCCGCACTTGAACTTCTCTTCTGAAAGTTGCTGGACTGTAGCTGCACTTTGTCCATGTGTTGGTGTGGCCCTGCGTGGTTTGTGCTGGCTGTCTGGCGCTGGTGCTGGCCAGCCAAAGTATTGCTGCAAAAGGAGTTTCTGATATGTGCACAAGTAGGGCGGCATCCAAAGTGCCCGCTGCATCACCTTCGTGTATCCATGGACAGTACGGCGGAGCATTGCTTTTACACGGAAATCCAAATTATGCGCCACAGCAATAATTTTGCTCATATTGCCATAGAATTCTACATTACAAACAATAACTAAAATATCCATCAAAACGATTGAGTTAACCTCAATTCAATTCTTGTAATGGCGCAACTCAATTCTGCCGTTCGAGTCTCGCTGCTGGCTGTCTCTGCGCCAAATATTGCAAAAAAAACTAAAAAGTATTTTCAAAGTATCCGAGTTTACGCCTCATGATTTAAGGCTCGCAATTTTTTGTGCACTTTTAAATCTTTCTGTTTACATGTTAATTGAAAATTCCCAATTTTGCTTTTTTTATATTTTTTTGGTTTTAAATTTCTTGTTATGCACATTACAAATCATATTCTTGTTTTGTTTTGCCTTATCGAGTAATTTGGTTTCATCAATTTTTTAATTTTAATCTAAATTGTATTAATTGAACTTGCGAGCTTCTTAATTGTATGTTTTGGTTTCGTTCGAAAAGAAAACAATCAAACGCAACGCTACGAAAGCAAGTACAAACATTGTTAAACTGAACACAAAAACAAATAAAACGCTTCAAGCGCCACGGCGCGGCAACAGCACACAACGAAATTCGGCATTCGTTCGATAAGTTCGAGCGCACTGTTGCACTGCAGCCTGCGCACATTTTCAAATTGTTTCTTCTTTCTTTACACATTTCGCCTCAACACCTGGTTTAGCGTGCAAATGTTTTGTGCGCAAAAATCGCAAAATTTTTCTCATCATTTTCACTTTGGTTTCTTCCATTTAATATTTACATACAACTAAGTAGTTTGTGTGTTTAGTTAAATGTTGGGGGGTCTTGCGTTGCTGCTACGCCCACTTCCCATTTCGTCCAGTAAACCAAAACGTTGCCGTATGCAACATGACTGCACTTCGGTTTAACCCATGTACGCTACTGTCTTGTTAATGCTGTTCAATTGTTACCTAAAATGTTTGTTGGCTTTGTTAGGGTTAGGATTTTTATTCAATTATTTTGTTTTTTGTAGTAACAATACATACATTTAATGATCACAAAGAAACTAATGCTAATTTTAATTTGTTGAAATTATTAACTATCCAAATTTTGTATTTGTACTCAATCCTTATGTTGTGTTGAAAAGTGGTTGGAGTGGGGAAAAAAAATCGAAAAATACATAATAATATTAATTAAAAAAATTGAATTGATAAATCTAAAAAAAGATAAATAGATTAAAAAATAAGGATATAAAAAGGAATAATTATTAAAAATAAATAGAAATAACTAAAATAAACTATTGGCAGACACAAACAAAAAAATAAAATAAGCAATATAAGTATGTTGTTGGTGGTTGAACATGTCATGTCATCGAATATAATTAAAAATTATGTATATATTAAAATTTAAAAAATTTTAAAAAATTAAAATAATGTAAAAATAAATTTAAAATTAGTTAAACCACATATATAATAGATACATATACAATAAAAATATTAAAAAAAAAATACAAAAAAACAAAAAACATTTTATTAAATAATTTTTTTATTTTTTTAATTAGTTTAATCACATATTTAATAAATACATATACAATAAAAACAAAAATCTTTTACAAAAAAGAACAAAAAACAATATTTGAATTAATAATTTTTTTATTTTTTATTTAACAGTTTCAGGAAAAATTAAAATTAAACAATTAAAAACACATCGAATATAATTAAAAACTATGAATATAATGAAATTTAAAAAATTTTTAATAACTAAAATAATGTAATAATAAATTTAAAATTAGTTAAATCACATATTTAATAAATACATATACAATTAATCCAAAAATCGTTTACAAAAAAATACAACAAAAAAAACAAACACTATTTCATAAAATAATTTTTTTTATTTTTTATTTAGAAGTTTCAGGAAAAATAAAAATAATATAATTAAAAATTTTGATATATTAAAATTTAAAAAATTTTTAATAATTAAAAAAATGTAAAAATAAATTTAAAATTAGTTAAATCACATATTTAATAAATACATATACAATTAAAACAAAAATCTTTAAAAAAAAAAATTAAAAAAAAACAGTAAACAATATTTCATTAAATAATTTTTTTTCTTTTTTATTTAACAGTTCAATAAAAATTGAATAATTAAAAAAATTTATTAAACCAAAATAAATAATAAACAAATAAAATAAAACAATTCACAAATAGTAAATAAAATGAAAACAATACAAAATAAATAACATCAAAATTATAAAAGCAAATAAAATTAAACGATTAATAAAAATTAAAAAATAAATAAAATCTAACTACATATTTATAAAAAAACAAAATAAATGAAAAATAAATAAAACAAGAATTATTCTAAAAATTAATATTAATATATAAAAATAAATAAAAACTTAATAATTATTAAAAATAAATAAAATCTAACTATGTATTTATAAAAAACAAAATAAATGAAAAATTAATAAAACAAGAATTATTCTAAAAATTAATATTCATGTATAAAAGTCATTAAAAACATTAGTTAACATTTTTTAATTAATTAATTATTTAAATTGTTCCTATTAAAAACTAATTATCAAAATTAAGTAACAAAACCAACAGTTTGGGATAAAAAAACACGAAAAAAAGAAAAACAAAATTAAACAGTTTTATTTATAAATATATGTATTTTTTTTCGTTTTTATTGAAATTCCGCATTTTATGTTTATAAATAAAAATTTTCTTAAATTTAATTAAGGTAACATAATGTGGTTGCTGTGGTTGTTGTTGTTTTAATAATTTACAAAGCATATTTTTAAATTAAACTAACGCAAAATAGGGCACATAGTCATTTACAATATAAAAGTTAACTGCTTCACTAGGCTTACGCATGTGTATGTTTTTGTATCTGTCTGGCTGTGGGTTGTCGTATATGTATTTGTGTGTGTGTGTGTGTGTGTATTTGTTTGCTTATATCATACGCGCTAAGCAGGAGTTGAATGAATTGCGTACGTAAACGATCACACGATATATAATTGTTGGGCGTGTTGAATAACTCAGTATTGCATATTGTTGTTGTTGTTGTCTTTTTTGTCAGTTAGAGCTAGTTGCTGTGTGTGTGTGTTGGCTGTTATTCAAAGTGTGTGTTTCAACACTCTGGAGCCAATGAGCCCAGCCCAGTGCGCGTGCAAGTGCTCGGAGCTGTTTCATTCGTCTGGCGGCTCAAATACTCAGCACGCGCTGCAACGGTTTGTTAGCAGCAGCAGCAGCAGCAGAGCACGCACACAAGCACAAATTGCTGTTGAGGCTTGCAGGTCGTTGACCCAAAGCGACGCTGTGCGAGCCAACTGCTGCCGGGCTCGAGCTGTTGGACATTCATTTTGCTTTATTATAAAATCTACAATGTTTACTATACATAATTCTATTAGATTTAATACCAACTTGCATTCGTTTAGTATGCACGTTTCAAATGTTGTTGTATGTATGTAAAGTGGAAGAAAGGCGATTTACGAAAACATCTCCAAACCCAATTGAACACAAACTTGCTGAAGAATCAATGCAGCCAATGACAACAGACACAGAGAGTTGTGTACAGTAAATGTATGTGTGTGTGTGTGTGTTTGTGTCTAGTTACAATTACATTACAATTTTGGTTTATGCAAAGTATCTGCATCTATATATGTATGGGTGTGTGTGTGTACAGGTGTGCAAAATCTAAAGTATCAGCTACCGAACACATTTTTATTTACGCTCATCATGTGACGAGTACATTTGGTTTTTGTAGAATTTTTAAATTTACTTTTACTAATTTTACATTTTTCGCAATTGAATGCTTGCAATTTTTCCTATCGTTTTTAATTTATGTATGCAAAATAGAGTAACCAAAACAATAAATTTCAACATATTTTTACGTGGCGGAGTGAAAAATGCCGAACGCCCATTTCAGGAATTAGTGGCTCGACTCGACTCGTTGGCGCGGCCGGTTCTGACAATTCCCCACTGTGTGCTTCGGTGTGCAAATGGTTTCACGTGAATGTCGACAGGTATGTTATGCATGAATGTAGTTTTCAAAGTTCAAATGGACTGACAGGCAATTGTGGGCAGCACACGCACGCACGTGGCCATACTTCAGTTGTATACATATTTTGTGTGTGTGTGTGCTTGTTGGTTTATGTAGTTCAATAAAGGTTGGAAGGAAAGTGTACACATCAACAATTTACATTTACAAGTTACAATACATAATTTATGCGTTTTGTAAGAGGTGTTGCGCCACATTATTGGATTTTGCATGCGCTTTCACTTAAGCAGGCTCGAAGCAGGCCAACGCGTAGCAAACACGCGGATTTGTTGTTAACAAGAAATAATGCCAGTGCCTAAAAGTATGCCACAGCATTGTTGCGTACAACTTTCGTATGTACTTTGGGTGGCCCAAACTGGCCTTTAAAGCGCCTTTTCTGTGGCATACTTTCAGTTGTTGTTGTTGTTGTGTTTGTTGGCTTAACTGCTCGTTTTGACTGCTGTAAACGACCCGTTAGTATAATCGTACATGAAGTTTAAGTAGAAAAGACAAGAAATTGTAGAACTGGGATTTTTTGTGAAAAAGCAAAATACTACATTTGTCATATATAATATATTATATATATATCTTATTTATGTATAATTATAATTGTATGTCATAATAATATATATAAGGTATTGTATAATATATTATGTATATATATATATATATTAAATTTCAAAAAATGTCTACTTATTCAAAGTAATTTGTTTATATAAACTTTAATATTTAACAAGATCTTTATGTGGTATTTACGTTTTCATTGTTTGCATTAATGTATTTCAATTTTTTTTTGTCAATTTTTTTACTTTTGCATTTTTATTTGCATTTACTTTTACGGATTTCTTTAGTTTAACATCACATTATAATAATTTATACTATCAATAGATTTTGCTGAATTTCTCCTCTCGCTGTTTGCATTACTCGCCATTTCTGTTGCGCAAAATGCTAAATTTCATAAATATATATATTTATATATTTGCAGTGTAGTTGTGTATTGTGTTGTAGTGATGTTGCAACCGATTTGAGTTGTCAGTGTCGTTCACTACCAAATCAATTCTCAATTATATTTGACGGCAATTTAATATTGATACAAAAAACTAACTTTTTTTTGTTACTTACTACATATTTACAATCAACAAAAGCTTCATGTCTATTATGCAATTTCGAAACGAATAAAAACAAACAACAAAATAATTGAAATTAAAATTGCCATAAAGCAATGAAGCGCACATAAATCGCACCATAAACGAGTTAACATATTTCACAGCAATAAATAAAATTAAAATACGTGCTGGCTGTGTGTTGTGGGCGCGCATACACACATACACACACCCACTTCTCTATACGTACTTGTATGTGTGTCGCACGCTCGTGTGTCGTGTGTGTTTTTTATGAAATTTATGTTTAAATAATTAACACCTTAAAAATATGCCAAACAAACGCAGCCAATTGATGTGCTTGCGGTTTTTTGTCGTCTTCCTTTGTCTGGTTTGTTTGTTGTTTCTATTTTTTTGTGTCACTCGCTTGCCACGTATCGTGGCCAGTACTACGTTAAAATTGTTTACATTTCGTTTTGTTGTTGTTGCAGTGGTAGTGGTTCCCCATTCCTTTGTTCACTGCATGGGCAGCTGCACAGCTTGCGAGCCGCACAGACGACGCCTGCTGTCACCTGCCGACGTGCCATGCACCAAATCCGCTCGACTGTGCAGCAGCCGTGCAGTTTCCGCATCCACATTCGCATCGAGTTGCTCGGCGATCACGTTGTCGTCGTCGTCTTAATTAAGCAGCTCTCGGCTCTTGGGTTGGGTTCGCTTGTTCGTTTGCTTGCTGGTGTTGTCTGGCTTGTTGTCATCAGTGGCGGCTGCACACAAGCACAAAATCTGCAAGAGACGTGAAGAAGAGATTTGTGTTTGTTGTACTGTTGGCAATACTACGTCGACGTTGTCGCTCACCGCCCGGTGGCTTTCGGTTGTGTTTTTCGTGTTTTGCTTTTACGGCTCTTTAAACAAACGTTTTTTCTTTCAAAGTTTTTGCTTTTCACTCGACATGTGCGAACAACAATTACGTGGTTTTTGGGTTTTGCAAAACTTCAAGTCAGACGAGACCAAAGTTGGTGCAAGTCAGCTGCAACGGTGGCGACTCTAATGACTTGACAGAGTGTGGGCGGAGGCGAAAATTTTGTGGTAGCTTACAGGTGCAGACTGGGAAAAGGTGAAATGTGGCGATTTTAAAGTGAACATGTGAACGTTGAGATACAGTAAAATGGGACAATATTTACTTTAGTGAACACGTGATACAGTGAGATGTAACAATTAGAAAGGGATCAAGCGAACTCTGAGGAACTTTTTAAAGTAAAAGTTTTCACTCGTTTGTTAAAAAAATCTTTGTTGTTTTCACTGCAGGAACGGCGACTTCAGACTTTTGGGGAATAATATGTGGAAATGTGGAAATAGCTGATGTACAGATTACTGATCTACACAATTTCCTCGCTAAGAACAAGTTTTTTCCAAAAGATCCCGTTTGGATCTACAAGGAACCCAAGAGAAAGCAAGGGACATTGCACAGTGATTCGTTCCATAGATTAAATTCAAAAAAATTATAGTCTCAGAATTTAACGATTTTGATGTCATTTGAAAGCTAAAACTCCAACTAAAAATATCTCAAAAAATCTGTGCGAAAAAATAATGAGTGTGTGTGTGTGCTGCTCAACTCGGAACTTTTTTCACACATATTTTCTGTTTTTTAGCCTATTGAGTAAAAAGAATTGTAAAAATACATGGTTACCGAGAAGTTGCTATAATTTTCAATATAGATTAAGAAATGATGTAGGCATTTTCGATTTTAATGTTTTCTCAAAATTTACAAAGCTGAGGCTTTTACTTCACTTTTAATTAAAAATATTTTTCCAAATTAAAAATCTGAAAATTGGCAAAACTTAGAGGAAAATATCTAAAAAGTATGTGAAAGTATGTTCCTGGATTTTTTTATTTTAAGAAGCATTCTTTCTTTGTCGGATAATGTAATTACATCCTTCGATATCTTCCGATCTCAGAAAATAATTCTATTTGAAAAGCGGTCTAAACACCTATTTTTCGACAAAATTAATTTTTTCATTTTTTCATCATGCAATCAGCATGAAAAATTGAAAAAAAAATTTAAAAACGAAGGTACTCATCAATGGACCCAATAGGGCCTTCGAGTGGAAGTGCATGCCGCACACTCCCGTTCTATAACCTAACCTAATCAGTGATTTACTTAGTTGGCCAATATCTACGCACAGTATATATGATTTTTTTATACTAAACGGAATTCAAAGATATGGTTCTGTGGTTAAAAACGATGAAAGCTCAAGTCTACTTAAGACTTCATTGAGTTATGGGTGCCAACCTATTCCTTTAAATTGGCCTAATACTTATGGACTTAAGCAATTAAAGCTTTTGACTACAGAATTATAAAAATTGTTATATGAAAGAATAATAACTCTCTCACTTTTGCAGATTCGGAAATTAGATTCTGCGGTAGGTGAATACATTCAGGGGCTATGCTGACTTGGCCTTGTCTCCCATATAGATGACGAAGATCTGGCGAAAAAGGTGTTCATTGCAAAACTTTGACCAATTTTGAAGCCAAAAAGCTCATAATTTCATGTTTTTTATCCTTTAGCGATGTGGGCTGGGCGATGATGAATCAATTCATCAGTCATATATATATAATACTTTACTAAATGTCAGTGACAATTTGTATTCGCAGTCTATTAAAACTTCATAATGGCTTGTTTGTTCTTCTCATAAATCTTCAAAGCTTAATCCAGCAAAGTTGACCAACTATTTATGCAATAAATTCTATCAACAAAACGAAACAGTCAAGTGTGGAAAGCACTAAAAGCTGCTAAAAGTTTTGGACAATGTAATTGCGCTGATTAGAACGTTTAATCCACTGTGCGATTACTTACGAACTGGAAATATTAATGTGTCTGAAAGTCGTAGCAACCAAGAAAAAAACAACGCATGTCATTAAATTAAGAAGAAAAAGCCAATAAGAACAAATCGTACGGCACATGGATAAACGGCCACAGATGTGGCTGTCCGAACGCCGCAATGCCGCAGCACTTTGTTCAAATGTGTTCCGTCTTCATAAGTGAGACAAATGAAATATTCAGCAGCGAAATGGCCCAGGAGCAAATCAAACCATCAACAATAACAATAACAACAACAAATACAAAAATAGCGCTGATATGTCGTAGTGTGTTGGCGGCAATTCAAGTCAAACGGAATAGCAACAGCGAGCGGGAAGGATGTGGTGCCAGCAGCAAAAGGAGCAGCAGCAGTGGCGGCCGTAGTGGGCGAGTGGAGGAAAGCTGCCAGCGGCGTTGCCGCTGTCCGGAAACGAAATTATATCCGGACAATTTTGTACGTATTGGAAAAGTGCGCGGCGCCAAGAGACAGCAGCAGCACCGGATTATTGTGTATCAATCGTTGGGATGTGGCGTACGTTAAGGCGACACACGATGACAACGCATGGGAATATGGCCGCAACAATGGCAATGGCTGCAAGACACCAACGACCAAAGTAACCAAAGTAATTTACTGCGGAGCTATCGTTCTATTTCTATTTTGTGTTGTGCTGCTGTTGATGTTGGTGTTATTACTGCTGCTTCTGTGGTTCTTGTTGTTGTGGCAGTTAAAGTGACTGGCGGCGTTTTGGAAATTGTGCTATTGTGTGCTTTTAAGTTGGCAATTTTGCGCATTTGAAGCATAACGACAGCAGCATTGACACTTTTGGCAGGGAAATCCATTTCCTCTAAATTTCTATTTTAATCACAACAACAAAAACGGTAAGCAGTCGAGAGGGGAATGACTCACTGACGAGTGGCAGCGCTCAGATAAAATCTGTCGCATCCTCGTTTCACTCGCCTCCGCCTGTGCGCCTCAATAATTGATTATCCGTGGCTTTTGTTGGGCGGTGCGCTGCAAGCAACCACAAATTATAAGCAGAAATTACAACATTGCAAGCGAGCGGCAACATTGCAAAAGCAATGAACGAACTTGCAAAGCAAAAGATGAAAAACGTTTATATTAAAAATTCACTGCGCCGTGTTGGGCCTTGACCTAAAATTGGGTTAAGTGCAGCTCGTTTTTTATTCATTTCTATTTCAAATTTTGCTTTTGCATGTGTGTGTGTGTGTGTGTTTTCATGCTTGTAGCGCATACGTTGCAGTTGTAGCTGCTGTTGTTGTTGTTATTATTGTTGCTGTGGTTGGAGCGTGTATTACTGCAAGGCATGTTGCAATTAAAGCGAGTTGCTATTTGCCAGCTAATGTATGCCAGCACTCGGCGTTTAGTCGTGTCGTTTGCGCTTCCGTGCACCGGCAACGCCGCCGCGCTGCACTCAAACACGCCCAACCCAGCTCAGCCAAATGCTCGAAATGCAAACGTGAAACGGCAACGCAGACGCCGGTCGATTTCACACGGAAATGTGCTACTTGATAGCCGAGCGGCGACGGACATCCCACTCATTTGCATGCAGTCTCGTAAACACATTGGCCCCGTTTTAGCAGTGGCGACTTGCAGCAGGCTGAAATTTAGTGCAATTTTTAAAGCACATTTTTGGGCGTGTCGACTGACTGACAGCGTTGTGCATGTGGGCTGTTTGTTTGCACAGTAGCAGCGAGCGCTCACGGTGTAACATGCAACAGCGCACAAATCGTATTGATGAATTTTTAAAAAAGCCCATGAGGGCGCAACCTACACACACACACACACACAAAGTCATTGTTTGAACAGTCGAGAAGAAAACAAAACAAAGAAAATTTTTAATAAAAAAACCGAGTGTTCAGTGACCTACAACATGCAACAGTGTTCTCAGTGAAATGTTTGCAAAGCATTAGTGAGTGAAAAATATGGAAATTCGTTGAAATGTTATGAAAATAAACAATGAAGTATACGATTTAGTTGTTTAAATGAAGTATACGATTTAGTTTAATTTAAAGTGTTGCGATTCTCATAAAGATTGTGAAAAATAGGTCTGTTTGGGTACAAATAACTTGTACGAATTTGTATAAATTTGTAAAAATTTTTACTGGATGCAGTTTGTGTACGGCAAATCTCTTGCAACGAGAGAAAGAAACTGAGAGCGTAAAGTGACAATTCATTTTGTGAGACGTTTTTACTACAGAAATCAGTAAGAAGAACAAGAGAAACATATGATTGCATGCCATATAATCGACCCCCAAGACAGATAATATTTGAAAATATTTTGAAAATGCAGCTTCAAACCGCAAATTAAACTTTTCAGTCACTATGTCCAGGGAAACGGATTTCCATCAATATTTGTTTAGGAGAGTCGGTTGGTTTAATAAGTATTCATGCAATTACTATACCTTCTGCAAAAAAAATACCCCGAATTTTCAATTTAAACACACTGCGCTTGGGATATTGTCAAATTTTTTTTGTCTGAATTGATACATCTGAAATCTGATACTTAAAAATCTGTTTGAGCGCCATATGTCGCTTGTGCGTGATGGCTTTGAAAAAAAAAACACAACAGGAACTGTGTTCTGCGAATTTGGCAATGTCGAATTTGTGTGAAAGTTGCATAAAATTTGAAACAAGGTCTACGCTAACGAAAACACAAGCGTACAAGTGGTTCAAAGAGTATAAAGCGGTCCTAATGATATTCCTCGTTTCGGTCGTCCATCCACCAGTGTTTCTGACGAAAACATCAAAAAAATTAAGTAAATTATCTTTGTAGATCCTTCCTTAAGCATCTAGAGATGGCAGCCGATCTTGACGTCTCGTTTGGATCAGTGCAGTGCAGTGCTTGGGACGAGTTGAAGCAAGAGTGTTGAAGTTATTGCAGAAGCAGCATTGGAGTTAAGTCGCTAAGGAATGCTTTTTCGGGGTCAAAATGTTATCGACAGAATCGATCCAAAATCAAGACTTTGTTGACAGTTTTCCTTGATTGCTCCTTTGTCGGCTCCCAATTTCAGGAGTCCAGAATTGTGAAAAGAGAGCTTATGGTTTTTTCCTTACGACAACGCACCGATAAACAAACTTGTATCTTGTACGCGACTATTTGACCCAAAATAACGTTTATACTGTGACGATATTGCATTTTGCTCTACGTAACTACTGCACAGTCTCCTAGTAAAGGCAACATGACACAACCAGATAGTATTGCATACTTTTAGGGGAGTTATCACAGACGATTCGAGGCAATGCTGGAGTGATTGAGAATGAGTTCTGTGCCGAGTAAACCAGTATAAAAGGCAGCCGAGTAGAGCGCAAGGGGGGGAAGGGGTTGGTTTCGACAAGCAACTATGTAACACGGATAAGGAAAGTTAAGTTAAAGTGAAAAATAGAACATTTTAAATGTAGCTACGATGGTGAACTGCTTAAAAGAATTCGAGTGTGTGTTTATTTTAGCACAATCTTGAGATACGAACTACACCTGCGTTGGGCAGCAGCATTTTCGTAACAATGCCACTTCGCAAGCTCCGTTTTCACCCAACATGGGCTTCTGAGTTTTTCCATTTCCCGCGACTCAAGTTGCCACTGCGCTGAAAGAGTTTTAGACAATTGAGGCGAAAAAGGATAATTCGCAAAAGGAGTTGAAGGCGATCTCAAAATTGATCTATGAAAAGTGTTTCAAGATTGAAGGAAGTGTTCGTATAGCTTGCATCAAGGAATTAAAATGAATATTTATTTATTTATTTATTTAGCCAAATGTTCAATGCCAAATATTCATATATAATTTAATCGTTTTCGTCTTACTGAAGAGTTTCAGGTATTTTTTGATCAGAAGGTAGCTCTTAGTGGTAGCTGATATATGTCATTTCACTTTATGTTGCTATTGATCAATAAATATTTAAATAGCTATTCAGTTCCGCAACAAATTTAGGTTCGTATCTTTAGCTTTAGATTCCACCATCTGTGCGGAAGTGAGGCCAACGAAAAGGCAACTGAAAGGGCGAACTGTGTTTGTGCTGCAGCACAATGAGATGCAATTTCGAGGTATTCGAAAAACCGGTGACTGCAATAGGGAAATCAATGGGTTTTCATGGAAAGCAACTGCACAATGCCAACAGAATTCACTCGAGGCTGTGCACAATTTAACTATTTTATTCTATGGCAGTGACAGCGTTGCAACTGTTGCCACACCAGAACGACTGAAGCATACACACACATACACTCAAACTACACATTCACATTCACACTCTGAACTCGAATTCTGGCTGTGCGAATTGCTGCACCAACTACAACAACAACAACAATGACAACAATAAATGCGTGCGGATTTTACAACTGGTACAAGGATTAGACGGAAGCAACGTTTACAAAGGGAAGCAGCCAAGCGGAAAAAAACTGTCACTGCTGCTGCTACAATGGCGACAATTGAATTTGCTGCACGTTGCGAATGTGCAACAAATTAAAATTTCCAAAAATAAAATCAGATAAAAATGCACAAAAACATTGAATTGAAATGCAAATTCGAAAAGGAAACAACGACCCTAACAATTGTTAGCCAGCTCGATTGTTATTAGTCGGAACTTGCATAGTTCGATTTTATCAACAACAACACAGCGAGTCGGCGAGGCAATCGCCAACGTTCAGAAATCAATTTCAAATGCCAAATGTTAACTGGCAAATGGCAAAAGCGAGAGGTAAGTCCGCAAATGGTCAGCGACGTTATTGCAAATAGAAATTGCAAATGGCGACAACAGGCCGAGTGCACTCTTTATCAATCTGCGCGCCTGACATTGACACTGACATGCAAACCGGACGGTGGCGGACGATGCAAAACGGCACCGCGCAATGATTTGTGGCTGTGAATCTGACATGCAATGAAACTGCGGCGAAGAAGCGCAGGCGTTTACAATAACAAAATATGACACATAAAAATTGCAAGTTTTGAAAAAGTCAATCACGAGTAGGACCGAATCAAGAGGGGGACGGTCAACAACGACGCTACGGTTGCAGAAAAAATGGCCATTTTCAAACATTTTAAAGCGTTCAGGCCACGCGACAAAATAATTTGATTTAGTTGACATGATTTTGACAGCATGATTTAACATAATGCTTTCTTTTCACTATTTCAAACTACTGCGGCATGAAAAGTCTTTTCATCAATCAAAATTATTAAATTATATTAACGGGGATTTAACTACAGTTAAGACGTGGGTTTAAATAACTTCAATAGACTTGGCGTGTTTATTGCGAACCTGCGGACAAGGCACGTGTCTCTCATGCTGTCGCACATAACCTGACAGCAACAACATTTGCAATCCGGGTATAAATAATGTGGGCGTAATTCTTTTGCAGAATTAAATCGATGTCGCACGGCACCAACCAACAAACCATGGGAAAAGGTTTAAGCGAAAATAATTCAACGGAAACTGACGACTGGCACTTTTTTTCTTGCTCCATTTTTGAAGGCATTCAAAAGCGACAATAAAAGCCAACAGAAAAAGGGACATGCCAACATGTAACTTTGAGTTGGAGTTGGAGCAAAAGGATTGCAGCATTATTACAGTGTTGTATTTGTTTGTGTGTAAATAAGATTCAACAACAACAAAAAAACACGGCACGAAGCAACAAAATCGTGTAAAAGGCGGACAAATAAAATTGAGGAGAGAAAAAAGGGAAACGCAGAAAGGAAGAACACGGACAAAATGTGTGCAACAATAAGCTGGGGGAAGGTAAGGGCGGCGGGGTAATTGGCGCCCATAAGGGGGTGGGTCAGGTGGTGCTGGAAGCGGCAGCAAACGGCGCAAAGATGCCAGCAGGTAAATGTTACTTTAATTCGTTTGATTGGATTTGCAATGTAGATGAGGCGCAGCTGTTGCGGTCGCACACACACACACACACACACAGAGAGACACTGAAGCGGAATGACAAAAGGTACAGAACGTAAGCCGAGCTTTATTGAATGTTAAATGCAGAAGAAGGGGAAGTAGATAAATTGACAAAGCGGCAAACAAAACACCACGGACGAGTCGATGCGAGTTGTGTGTGTGTGTGTGTGTGTGTGTGTGTGTGGGCGGACAACTTGGTGACATGCACAAAGCATGTCAGTGGCCAGATTAGGGCTCCAGTTATCAATTGATTGCTCGAACGGATTTGTTGCAGGTAATTTGTGCGCTGTGTTGTGTTGGTTTGAGCGTCTTTGTTTCAGATTGAAATTTCGTTATTCGCATTGTGTTCCATTTCGAGTGAATTGAGCGGTTTTTGCGGCTGGGTGAACATGTAAATTGCACGCAATGTAGCAACAAATGGCATGAGGTTCATATTAGCAACAATATGTCAATAATGAATGCAAAACTTGAGCACAAACGTGTTTGTGGCTGTATGAGGAAAACGACGCATACCCACACACACACACACGCACACACGCACACTCACTTAAATTGCATCAACGTTGGCTAAGAAGACAAGTACTGCATTTAGCTCAAAATGTCGACAGTCGGCCAGACTTTGAAATAGCGTGCAAAAAGTGAATGACAGTCGAATGCCACACACACATACACACAAACACATAGAGTAGCAGTGTAGGAGATAGGAGGATTTTTAGTGCGTGAAAGTCTCACACTTTGGCTTTCAAAGCTTTTTCTTTCTCCCAAAATAAGATTTTTTTTTTTTGGGGGTTAAATATTCAAAAATTCAAATTCAAAAATTAATAGTGAAAAATAGGGTTTCAAATGGTGTTGGCCTTGAAAGTTCTACGCAAAATTCCCCCTACTCCCCAAAAAATTAAATACTGTGTACGCCACTACACACACACACACATATATATATACACATACATACACACAGATGAAAATGGCCTTGTAACGCAATCAGTTAATGTGACGCTGTCAAACGTTATGGCGCTGGTGTGTCTGTGTGTCATAAAGTTCCAAAATATCGAAACAGGCCGAGGCGCTGTGTGAGATGGAAGCAGCAGCTAGTGGCCACCACTTCCGCACATGCAAACCAATGCAAAAGCGACACGACAGCTGAATGTCGAGCGAATCGGGTTGCAACAAGCCAAGCGACAATTATGCGACAGCAACAACAACAACCAGAACAGCAAAATTACTGCGAATTGGGCAAAATGGCATTGGCTGCTGTTGGAAATTTTGCAAATTGTCGTGCGAGCTAGTTTTGTGGGGTGGGGGAGGAGGAGCAAGAGAGGTGGCAAGTGCCATTCGGCAGCGCAACTCATCTTTATAGCCACAAAGGAATTAGGTTAGGAATTAAATGCAATCAGCAGCTGCGACAGCAAAATCCTTCGTTGTGCCATTTCGAATGCAAGTGGAGAGTTTGTGGTGTCGGGTCGCAAACATTTTCAATGCATAAGAAGATCACATGCGGAAGATTTATCTTAATTTGGAACTGTTGAATTATCATTAAGTTGAATTAGAGCTTTTGATTGATTTGCGTTGAAATATTTTAGTTAATCTTTGCGAGGCAGAAGGTTTGATGGTGTTTCAGAAAATGTCAGAACATTTATGAATATTTGGTTATGTCAGAAAATGTATACACAGAAATCTGTGAGCTAAGGGCCCATTTTAAGCTCTGAAATCACATAAACATGCATAACTTTCAGACGCATATCGAAACATTTGTACATACTACAACCTTACATTATGCCAATTACCCTTAAGTCCTTAGTTAATTTCCTTTCATTTCATTTAGTTTGTCGATGTGACTGCAGTACAGTTTCATTCCAAGTTTCATTTTATATAAAAGCTTTAAAGCTTAAAGTCTCCGTATAACTTGAATATGTGAAGTTAATAAAGTGAAAGTATTATGAAATATTAGCCTAAATGTATGCTACAATTATGACTAGTTAAACTCACTAGTGGTTATAAGTTCTTACTAAAAGCTTAGGATTGTTTGAAAAGACAACATTTCTAATGAAATACGTTTTCAATTTTATATTTCGACTCCCTCAATAGGAATCAAATACACCCAAAAGCATGGCAATTCTAAAACATTACACGGCCTAAAAGTATACCACAATTATGGCAATTATTAAACTCAAATGTAGTTGTTAGTTCTTACAAAAAGCTCAAAGCGATATTTATAATGAACAATTTGTAATTTAGAGCATCATGAAATGATATCAGCCTAAATGTATGCCACAATTATGACAACTTAAACTCAACTGTGATTGCCAGCTCCTTCTCAAAGCTCAGGTTTGTTTGAAAAGGCGATATTTCTAATGAAATTTTTTTCAATTCTATATTTCGACTCTCTTAAAAGGAACCAAATACACCAGAAGCACGGTATTTCTAAGACATTACACAGCCTAAAAGTATATCACAATTTTGGTAATTAATAAACTCAAATGTAGGTGTAAGTTCTTACCAAAAGGTTCGGTTTGTTTGATGAACAACTTGTAGCTAAGAGCATCATGAAGTGATATCAGCCTAAATGTATGCCACAATTATGACAAAATAAACTCAACAATGGTAGTTAGTCCTAACTAAAAGCTCAGGTTTGTTTGAAAAGACGACATTTCTAATCAAAAAAATTTCAATTCTATATTTCAACCCCCTTCACCTATTCGAGACGACGATTTTTTTCGAACACGGTCTCCAGGAGCGAAATTTTGTTTCTTTGTATTGTAAACAGTAAAACTAATGCCAAATTTTGTTTTCCTGTACTTTACAGATTTCATTAGTTCCCGAAAAATCGTATTTCGACGACTAGTTTACTCAGAATAACTGATAATTGCACATTACTGTCTTATAGCCTCGGAAATTCATTGCACACGGTATGCAATCGGTCTCGAATGGGTTAAGAAGAACCAAGTATCCCAGAAGAACGGCAATTCTACGACATACGACGATATTAGCCTAAAAGTATGCCACAATGATGACAACTTAAACGAAAGTTTGACTGTCAGCCTTTACAAAAGGCTTAGGATTGTTTGAAGAGGTCACACTTCTCAATAAACAATACAATTTTTATTTTAATATTTCGACTCCTTTAAATGAAACCAAGTACCTTAAGACTTTGCACAACTTGTCTTTTATTAACAAATAAATGGATATAATATTTTGACTCAGTTTGAAATAAAACTATCTGCTTTCCTTGTTAAGGAGCTCAATTAATTGGATCAATTACGGAAACGTTTTTGAACAAACGTGTCGGTTTACAAGCAAAGTACAATTTATGAATATTAGGTGCAACACTCACAGAAGCTTCGTTCAGCTTCGTTGTCTCAAAATAGATAACATTCCAAATTGTAGCAAAGGTCAGACGATGATGTGAAAGCTTCGCCGCCGCATGATGAACTATGTTATTTCTAATGGGACAATGGTGCAACAATTTGATGCCGACAACACACAGCAACATAACGAACGTAGAGCAATGCTTCGTTCCGTAGCGGCAACATGAGTCGCTTTGATTATGAAAACATGCGCAGTTCATGTTCGCAAATTTGCCAAATTAAATTAGAAGCTTCGCTTAAATTGCAGGCGACTGAATTTTCACAGCGACAACAACACGAATACGAATAGAAATAGCAAACAACTGCAGCAACAACAACAAGACAGACAACTGAAAATAACAACACAACCAGCCTCGAGGCTTTACACAAACACACACACACACGTACGTACAAACCCACACAATGAAATACAAAATAAACAAACGAACAAAGTGAGCTCAGACCAGACACACACAACTGGCTGAAAACTAAGCAAAAAAGGACAATGTTGGGACAATGGCGGCTTGGTGGCAGAGGGGACATGTCGCAGTAGGCGGTGAGGGGGCGTTGAATGTTTGGGCCAGTGTTTAGTTTTCATTTGAAATTAGGGAAATTTGTGTAAACCCACAGAAACGAAAACACACCAGTAGCAATAACAATAACAACAACTACTACAACAGTAACAACAATAACAACATTTGCAACAAGGCGGCAAACACACATACAAACAATGTTAAAGCACCTACAAGCCAACTTGAATGAATTTGGATGGGCAAATACATATGTATGTATGTATGTGTATATGTATGTATGTTTGTGTGTATTAAATTTTTGTGCGTGTGAGGCTGCCAAATTTTTTGTACGTAATTGTTATGCTTAACTCATTTAAGAGCCAACGGAAAATCAAAATAGAAACATTGCCAGTAAGACCCGAGGGCCAACGAACACACACACACACACACCCATACATGCGAGTACAATCAAACACACACACATGCACACATAAAGCTAGAAGCCAGAAGTAACAAAAGGGAGGGCGTGGAGGAGCGCCAAAGGCTGGAAAAGCGTTTTTGCTGGAAAGTGAAATGTGGCGGAAAAAAGATGGAAAGGGGGTCGAAGAAGCGGCGCCGAGGTGAAGGTAAGACTGAGCGGCCATCTGGGCGCGTAGAAAGTGCTCGGCGGCAGCTAAATTTAAGTAAAGCAAATTCATCGTCTTTACGTTTTGATGCCCTCAAAGCTTTAACACAACAACAATACAATTTGAAATTGTGCCATTGTTGTTGCTTTAGCGTATTTATTTCTTAGAGCGCGTATATATGTGTGCGTATGTAAGTATGTGTGTGCGCTCGTTTGTTAGTATTAGTGACTTATTATTATTCAGCAACTGTGCGGAATTTATGGTTGTTTTAGGCCATTGTTACAACACCAACAATAGCAACAGAAACAACTCGCGGCAACAGTAAAATCGGGGGCGATGACGATGACGATTACATTACATCAACCCATCAAACCACCCAACAACCAAACCAAACCGCCAACCAGCGAATTGGGTACATGCCAAATGGGGAAAAGTGAGGTAAATTGTTGTTGTTGTTGTTGGTGCGCTTGAATTGTCGTGGAATTTCTGGGCCTATTTAGACAATCGGCGCTGTTTTGTGTTCTGTTCCTGCTTTGCTTTGCTTTATAGCTGACTGACTGACTGTCAGTCTCACAGCGCAATCGTTCGTTCGTTTGTCCGTCTGTCAACTGGCTTTGTGTATCTATGTGGCAGCAAAGACAACGCATTTGTGCGAATGTCTGCAGGCATTTCAGATTAAACTCGATTTCGCTGGCTGCCAGTGTTGCGGATTAAGCCAAACAACATTTGTAGGATTTAAGGGAGGAATGATGATTAAGTAATTTCGGGCCGTATCAATGCGTGCAAAAGGCAATCGTTTCAAACTTAAAATAACAAATGGATAAACGAAGCCAAATAAACAAGAAATTGATTTGGTTGTTGTGCAACGGTGCTACCTGCATGAAGAGAGAGCGAGAGAGCACAGAGCATTGCAGCTCCGTTTCGCACACAACACTTAGTGTGATGTAAGTAATGGAAATCTTAGAATTTCGTATATGAAATTAATCATATTGAATGTAATGAATGTATAAGTGCTTTAAAGACATGAATACGCTCGCTTGGCCATGTCTGTCCTAAGGACGAGGAAGCTCCGGCGAAGAAAGTGTTCGATGCGATAGTTGGATGACGACAACGAAGAGCGATATCATGTCTCTGGAGAGAGGAACAAGTTGAGGACGCCCAGCATCACTTGTAAACAACACTTTATGCCTTGATGGAATAAATGGACAGTTGTTTAAGGAATTGGGTAGGTAGATGGCTAGAAAGAGTTATCTTCAGTCATAAGTAGCAAGAAGAAGATAGGTAGGTAGGTAGGTGTGGCTGCTCCAGGAGTAGCACACTTAGGCCAGGCGGCCCATTGTGATACCACATGAGATCGAGCATCATTTCGCTCACTCGTTAAACCAGTTGGAGATATTAACGAAGCTTAGTAGACGGCGTATGGTCTTATCAGCTAAATCTTCTAGACTTTGTTGCCTAAATAGGTAAGCCTTCTTCTGTATAAAGCAGGACAGTTACATAGTAAGTGACGAATATTTTCTTCCTCCTTCTCGTCCAAACAGCTGCGACAGAAGTCGTTCGAAAACAGCCCCATCCTTTTTGCGTGGGTACCGATTAGGCAGTGACCCGTAAGGACACCGATCATGGCTCTGATCTGGGCTCTGTTTAGTGAGAGGAGTTCTTTAGAACGTCGAGGATTTGGCCAAGTTGGCCAAGAAGAAGATAAGTTTAGACGTATTTGTTTTATTGCGAAACCACCGACATCGATATATAATAGAAAATATATAAAATATATATCGAATATAATAGAAAATATAATCTAAACTCGATCTTGAAAACGTTACTATGGCTATAGGTATCTATTAGGGATCGAAATTTTTTGCCATTTTGCGATCCCGGGATTTTCGGGATTGAAAAGTCAAATCCCGGGATCCCGGACTTTTTCCAGTCCCAAAATCCCGGGACTCAAATCCTTTAATCCCGGGATTAAAGGATTACTAGGTGCACCTAGTATCTATAGTATCGCAACGTTATCTAATATGGGATAAAGTGGTTGACAAACTACAGAAATTTAAAAAGAAAAAACCTAGACTAACAAGTGAGTCCTTGGGTTATAGAGATGAATTAAGAAAAAATGAGAAGAAAAATTAATAAAAAAAAATGAAATTTTTCAATGAACTTCAGTAGGTCTCTTATATTCACACATTTCAGGATTTCAGGTCACTGAGCTCAATGAGAACAAAGTACCTGACAGCCATACAGACGTGACTTGAGAGGTCTGCAAGAGGGCAGTGGTCCTTGTTGACAAACTAGCCATTACACAAAACGTGGCATTGTCCTCTTAGAATTGTCACGACAGTGCTACTACTGCATTGTCTGTTTGGTGTGATAAGTGTTTCGGTACGTTCGGGCATTGTTGGTGGACTAGAAAAGATGAAGATTAATGAACAGTGATGGGAGAAAGAAGTCTTCACTTGAAAGTGGGTGCAGCAAAATTGCGTGTCATTGCGTGCGAACATAATTTGCAAAGCTATGCACGCCATTTCATGGTTATCGTTCCTTATAATTCACAGTAAGCACAGCTTGTGTTGGCGCAATCAAGCGTAGCATGCTCACAGGCGAACTAATAAAATTGAATTGATATGAACACAGCAACTTTAACTCTCAAATATATGAATTTTTTGTTTGTTTAATAACTGTCTTTACGACTGGAGTTACTAGCAAAAAAAAACTATAAAAAATTCTATTAAATACTGACAAAAGGACTTTGAATTTAGTTGTGGGTTTAATTGAAGATATGAACATAAGACATGATTTAGTGCACGATTTTTCAATTTCTATGCTCCGCAACCTCTCATTTTATGCTGTTTGGTGAAAAAGTGCATGAGCCAACAAATTTTGGGGCTAGAGTGGAGCTAAATGGCTTTGCATCGAGATCAAAGTTCCCAAAAAAGCTGGGAAATTGGACAAATTGCTCCACAGCTGGTTAGAAGTTGCTCTTAGAGGGTTAAAATCTATGACTGACCCCCATTAGTTTTCTCTACTGAACATTTCTTTGGAACATATTTTTACTCTATCTCCAACCCTTGATGAGGCTCCCATACAAAATGGTCGTTTTTATAAAAAAGGCTCCCACTGCTCCAGGTTGCCCCCAGACGTGTCAAATGTATGACCGACATCCATTTATTTTCCCTTTCGAATGTTTCTTCCAAGCATACCTACCCGCTATCTCCAAGTCTTAAGGGAGCTGCCATACAAAATTGGCCATTTTCTATGTCATTGGCTTCTAACTTGTAAATGTAGTAGTTGAGTAAGCGAGAAAACATTGTATCTCGGAACTTACTGAACCGATTTGAATGATTTATTCAGCGATCGCCAACATTTTTGAGTACAAAAAATACAAAATTAATGAAGGTTCACAACGATCGGAGTTGTGACGACAAGGCCCAGGTAGTCATACTTCTGGGTAAAGCAGGACAAGTAAATAGAAGGTAAAGTGTCTTTTTTTCGTCCTTACAGCTGCAACAAAAGTCATGTGAAAACAGCTTCAACCTTCTGAACAGTGACCCATTAGAACACCAATCATCTGGTCCATGTTCAGTGAGAGAAGCTCTCCAGAACGCTGGAAGTTAAACTTCGATTGCTGCCCACCTTAAATTAGTTTCAAGCACAGAGTTTGTATGAGTGCGGAGCTTGTAGGTTAAAAATTGGGCACCAAGCGCTGCCAATTTTTGACGTAGGTGCCAAGTCGAACTCTGTCGAACGAGCTGAACTGCTTTCTTGGGGCTTGTTTTGACTTTATTCACTGCGTTAAGTCCAATCATGTTTGATTCATAGCATACTTTCAGGTGTTCAGAACATATTAATATCAAAATCCTTTGCATTCAACTCAGAAATAGCACACATTTACAATAACTATTAACTACATCGATTGTCAATGCCTCTAAGCATTACCTCACTTTTAAAAAGCATACTTTCAGGCGAATTTACTGTCTAGCAACTCATATAAATAAACTTTTATGACAAACCCTAACTTGACAACACTTTTCAGTTACTTTCCAGTACCAACAATTTGTTTATACAAAAACTCAAGTAAACTTAAATACAAAAATTAAGAAAAACATTTATGTATATGTAATTTGTTCGTGTCCCTCCGGCACTACTCGAATCATAGAAAAGGCCCATAATTTACTTGCGGGCCACGATTTGTTTGTTTGTATGGTTGTTTGCTTCTTGCTACGTGCACTGTCACGGTTTTTCTGCTATAAACAGCCAACGAATGTGTGCGTGTGTGTGTGTGAGTGCGTATTTTTATATGAGCGCCACGCGACTTGTGTGTATTTTTGGAAAATGAGTCGTTTGCGTGGTTTAACACAACGTTAACATTGATGACGTTATTCTTGGGCGTCCCCATTGGGTTTTTAATGCCCGGTCGCATGGCCACTCTGCACGACCAATGTTCGCGGCAACGGCATCGACGCGTCGGTCTCTTTTGCGGCCCAAACGCTCGAACGGAACGCGGCAACAAAACGATTTACAGTGCTGGCACGTTTTCCTCATTTTTGTTTGAATTCAAATTGTAACGTGAGGGAAACATTTTGCTGGCGGCTCGTCACACCACCACAAGTTCAACGTAAGGTTCGTGTTTTGTATGAATTTTCGAAAAAAGGAAATGAAAAATGAAGAGAATTAAAAATAAACAAATTCGAGGCAAATTTTCGAGCAGTATTCAAAAATGGACAAAAAGAAGAAAAGAAGAAGAAGAAAGAAGGGAGTGAAGAAGGGAAGGGAAAGCCAAGTAGAGACGAAAGCTGAACGGCAACTTGCAATATTGGAGTTAGTTGGTGGATGGTTGGGTGGGTTAATCGGGTCAAAAGGTTATAGACAATGAAAGAAAAAAAAAAGAAAAAAAACAGGAATGGCTTGAAATTTGCTCGTTGTTTGCTTTGGCCCATGAAATCTGAGAAATAAAGTAATGACTTACGAAAGCAGCTGAGTAGCAAACTTTGTTTTCTTTTTGTGACAAAATGATTTTCAATCTAAAATTTGATTCAAATAAAATGACACAAAATTTCAGAAAATTGAAAAATTGTTGGGCACAAATATTTTGTAATTAAATATAATCACTTAAAAGTACAATATGCAAAAAATTTGAGCACGATTTAATATAAAAAATCTCAGGTATTGTTCAAACACACTCTGTCACATTGAGTATAAATCTGCTCAATGTGACAGTGTGACACTTTGTCAAACTATAAGTTTGAATTAACTTTTTCAGACCAAAATTGTGTACCGAAAATTTTCTAAAAAGGGGCCGAAATGGGGCTGAAAACATATTTTTGATTTCGTTGTTGTCGAAATTCTTTTTTAACACAAAAACAAAACAAATTATTTCATACTAAAAATTTTACAGATTGTCTTCAAAACAGTTAGGCTTTCTTTTTGAGGTTACACACTTTTGTAGAAAAATGGCTCAAAATACAAAAAGTGATATAAAAAGCCCCACTTTTGGTTCGAATGGAGCAACCTTGGTGATATTTTCATATATAGGGTGTTTTTTTTAGAGGTATAGAACTTCGAATTGAAATAAAACACAAGAAAATCGTTTTAATGTCCATCAATTTGGCTTTATTGGAAGGATAATTTTATGCCATTAATGTTTAAATATGATTTCGGGCATGTGGCCGCCGCGGCTGGCTCGAATAAAGCCAATTCTACAGGTCCAATTTTCAACCAGCTCCAATTGCTGTGCACGGTGGCGAATCGATTCATTCGGGTCCTCTTCAAGATTTTGCTCTACAGCGGTAATTGTTTCTTCGGTGCGCACTGTTCGACGTCTCTGCGGATGCGTATTATCACATAGAGTAAACGTAGTGCGAAAACGACCCATGGTTACCCGAATTAATTGCTCTGATGGACGATATCGACCATAAAATGGACGGAGCTTGCGGTAAACTTCGCGAACTGAACCATTATTTTCGGAATAAATTTGCACGATTTGCAAGCGTTGTTCTTTTGTCAACCTGTTCATGATGAAATGGCAAACCAAACTGAACATAAATGACATTAGAGTTGCCAGATTTGACCACAAAATGCCAGTTTTATCTCTATTCGAAAAACAAACCTCTAAAAAAAACACCCTATATAATATGTATGTAATAAATGGGACACGTAAGGGCGGTTTCGGAGGTTCAAACAACCAAATCTCTCTTTGATACAAAAATTGTCGATGGCGAATATGATTTGAAATGGTGTTGAGATTCAAAGTTGTGTAGGGAACCCTTCCTCCCTCTCTGACTCTTTCGAACCAATTAGGCCAAACATTCTCCCAGGCGAACGATCAAGTATCAAGGACTTTGGTTAGATCCCAAACAAATTTTTTTGTAATCCTGTTTCAAAATTTCCTCACAGATAAAACAAAAAACACTGCGTCCTCGAAATAGAACTCTGTCGCAAAAGGGTTAATAATGTGTGGCACAAAGTAAAACTTATACTGATTTAGTGTAAATTTCGAACTGAATATTTTGTGACACATGTCACAAAGTTCAACTTAAACGATTGATTGCTTTTGCTCATTGCTGGACATTTATATCACAGGAATTATATTAATTTATATCTATAAACAAAAGTTCCTTAAGGTACATTTGTCAAATTTAATTTTTTTCAACTTTTGTCCATGTATCACAAAAAAAAATATGAAAATTAAAAAAAAATGTTTTTTGTTATTTTTGCACAAAATCCTGTAAAAAACCTACAAAAACAACGCCATAGTGCCTACTCGAAACAAGAAAATCGTAACAAAAGAATTGAAAAATCCACGAAAATAATAAAAGAAACAATAAAGCAAAATAATGAACGAAAAACAAAAACAATGTATTGCATTACTCTGCAACTCAACAACGAATGACAAATTAATATAGCCTGGGTTGTGCCGATTCTCAAGGGTGCCATAAAAGCATAAAAGCATCAAGCCAAGTGAAATATATGCACGAAAAATGGAAAGATGCAACCGCCTACTTTTCACAATAACAGTGAAAAGTAGCAAACAAAATAATCAAACGAAAGCTGTTAGGAAACTTATAAGGATTTGGCCCTCTTCCCGGTCTATTGTTTAGATTGATTAGAAAATTTTATGGGTTACGCAAACGCAACGTAAATCATTAATACAACACACACAAAGACACACACATACTCGTATATATCGATACAGTCCAATAAACTGGAAGACATATGTATGCACGTACAAACATATGTCGAGATAGGTGGGAAAACTATATATGTACATATGTATATGTATATGTGTGTGTGAGTTTGAGTGCATGGACAAGGCCATACAAACACAAGGCTCAAAATTTATGGTCGCTTTTGGTGAAGGATTCATGTGTGCCGCTAGTTATGCGTGCGTGTGTGTGTGTGTGTGTGTGCAGCAGTCAAGCCAACCTAATCACGTAATAAATTGACGTAATTTTACAAAGATTACCGCATCGTTGGTAGTTTTGTTTTATTTTTTTATTTTTTTATTTTTTTTTATTTTTGTATTTACGTCAAGCACCCAAAATCAAATAATTGCTGAGGTGAAGATTTAATTTCTTTTGCTAAACGAACAAACTGCGTACGAAAGGGATCTTTTTTATTGTTGTAGTTTTTTGTTGATTTGGAGTATGTTGCCTGGTCATTGATTTTCTGCAAGATGCCACTCGAAGCGAATGTATGGAAGAATTAATATTGCCAGTGCTTTTAATAAAATGAAAGCTAAGCATTTTTCTGAGTAAATATTTGGAAAGTAATCAAATGTGTTGGTGTAGGCGAAATTTGATATGCAGGAAAAGTTAGTGTGTGCATTTTCTGGGTAAACAACTGTGGAGTTCTAAAAATAGAACTGAAAACTATTTGTTAGAAATGTACTGAAGTGTGTTTAACATGAAGAAATAAATAAATAAATTAAACTAATTTCAAATAAATCAAATTAAATTAAATCAAATTAAACTAAATTCAACTAAATTAAATTTAATAAAATTAAACTAAATTAAATTAAATAAAATATAATAAAATATAATAAAATAAAATAAAATAAAATAAAATTAAATTAAATAAAATAAAATGAAATAAAATAAAACGAAATAAAGTAAAATAAAATAAAATAAGCTAAACTAAATTAAACTAAACTAAACTAAACTAAACTAAACTAAACTAAGCTAAACTAAACTAAACTAAACTAAACTAAACTAAACTAAACTAAACTAAACTAAACTAAACTAAACTAAACTAAACTAAACTAAACTAAACTAAACTAAACTAAACTAAACTAAACTAAACTAAACTAAACTAAACTAAACTAAACTAAACTAAACTAAACTAAACTAAACTAAACTAAACTAAACTAAACTAAACTAAACTAAACTAAACTAAACTAAACTAAACTAAACTAAACTAAACTAAACTAAACTAAACTAAACTAAACTAAACTAAACTAAACTAAACTAAACTAAACTAAACTAAACTAAACTAAACTAAACTAAACTAAACTAAACTAAACTAAACTAAACTAAAATTTAATGCAATTAAACTAAATTAAACATTAACAAAATATAAAGTAAAATGAAATAAAATAAAATTGTATAGAATACAAAAAAAAAATTAAATAAAAACGGAAACAAAACAAAACAAAAAATCAAATCAACAAAATAAATTAAAATATAATTAAACAAGAAAAGATAAAACAATCAACTCAAATAAAAAAAAATCAATAAAAAAAACGGAAAAATAAAACAAAAAAAGGAAGATAACGCAAAATAAAATAAAATAAAAAAGGACATAAAAGAAAAGAAAATAGAATAAAAAATATAATACAATGATAAAAACATGAAATAAATAAAATAAACTTCAAACAAAATTCAATTTAATAAAATAAATGAAAATAAAACAAAATAAAATAAACAAGTAAAAAATTATATTATAAGATATTTATCAATAACAAAAAAAAAACCCAATTTATTTATTTTCTTTAATAAATTGCTTCAGTAATCTCAATCTCGCGTTGTGTAAGTGCAATCGGATTACATTAGATGGCGTTAGAAAGATAACATTCCATACTAAAAAAAATTTATCAGACAGTTTTCGTCGAATTCGTTCCGGTAATTTTGATGTCAAAATGCACCAAGCACTGGAAGGCCAACTAACAAAAATGTCGATCAACTCATGAAATTCGTGGAGTCCTATGTCGTTTCAGCACTTTTTCGATCACTCAGGAGCTAAACATTGTACACAACACTGTTTGGAATCACTTGAAAAAGAGTGAATACAAAAGGCAGCTCCATGTATGGGTGCCACACGAATTAACGCAAAAAAACCTCATGGATCGAAATTCCATCTGCAACGAAATTGACACATTTTTTACGGTAATGGTGACTTGTGATGAAAAGTGGATCACTTGCGAGAACGTCAAGCGAACATGTTTGTGGCGGAATCAAGTCAAGCCAGGATTGATGACCATGGACCAAATTTCTATCTGCAAATTGTTGCTGAATATTAACAAAATCGAGTCATTTCTGACTGGTAATGGTGACTGGTGATTAAAAGTGGACGAAAACGTCAAGCGAAAACGGTCGAGATGGAATCAAACTCAGCCAGGATTGACTGTCAGCCAAGTTCTGCTATGTGTTTGATGGAATTGGCAAGGAATCATTTACTAAGAGTTGCTCCCTGCTAATTCGAATCTGTACTGTCAACAGTTGAACTGTCTGAAGAAAGGCATTGCTCAGCAGCGGCCAACTTTGGCCAAAAGGAGATAAATTGTGTTCCATCAGAACAACGACCGACCACACACGTCGATAGTGACTTGCCAGAAACTCCGGAAGCTTGTTTGGGAGGTTCTTTTGCATTCACTTCTTAGTCCAAACCTGGTATTAAGTAAAGAAGAACGGTGAATATTGGACTTAAATCGAAGGAAGGAAACCTTAAATTCTATGCAAAAATACTAATTTTCTTTTCAACTACCCTTCATCTATGTGTATTTAAATCAACTGATGGTCCCATTCAAAAGATTTCTACAACATTTAATGTTAATATGAAACTACAAGTAGCAGTGAACGGTTTAAGTTAGTCAACAACTGAGACTTGTTGCAATTTTTCCCCATTGCTTTAACCAAAGTTACTTTGCTCGTATGAGCTACAAAATTATGTCAATCATCAGTTCTGCTCAATTTCACACATTATTGCAGATTTGGAAATTAAAAAAATAATTGAAAAATCACAAATCCTTTATAAAACTCAATATTTGCGCCATCGAGCGTTAATAAGCTTGAACATGCCGAGCGAGCGAACGGGTCGTTTTTTGCCATTTACCAAACTAATGTCAATTGGTGTAAAATTTTCGTTAGTTCAACAAAATTGCAGTAACCAGGCGAGTTTGCGTGCGTATAAGTGCAAGTGTGAGTGTGTGTGTGTGTGAGTGCAAGATTCGCGTGTGTCTGCCAGCAGCAGCTGAGCTCGGCATGTCGACATGTTGCTGCTTGACATGCAAGCAACGCAACATTTACCACTTGTTTCCAACACACCATATTTTGCGAACGCGCGACTGCTGCACGTCGCTGTTTGTTTGCACTTTAATTTCAGTGTAGATTGCACGCCAACCACAAACGTACACACACACACACACACACTTGCAGGCGGCACTACCAAAAGCGGAGCCGAGCCAGGTCGGCCAGTAATAGGCAGATTGCATTCGAATGAATGCCAAAACGACGAGGCAGTGGGTGGGTGGGGTTGTGCTAAATGTAAAATGATTGTCAGTGTGCGAAATGCAGTGTGCGCGAACGGAAGAGAGTAAACGTGAAAAAAATCGATAGACCAAAAGGGGCACAATGGGCGCAACAAAGCAGCAAAAAGCACTATGCGGAAACACTACAAAAGTGTAGTGCGACAAGCGGACAGAGGGGCGGCAGCTAATGCAATTACACTGTAGTAAGTATGTACATATGTGTGAGTGTGTGTTTGGAAGCGTGTATGCAGCGCGCATTTGGGCAATAAATTTGCCAGCACTTTGTTAGTTTTGCCATTTTTTTGTTTTTGTTATTGTTCCCTGTTGCTGCTGAAATTTTAATGAAATGTGCAACAACAAAAAAATTAAGAAAAACTACAATTGCACAGATAAAATCGCAATTAAAATAAGCGCACAAAAGGCGAGCAACAAATCGCCTGTAAATTAAATTGTTCTACGCGTTGGCCAGAAAATTGATTCGCATTTCTTTCATACATTCATTCACTCATTCATTCGGTCGGTCGGTTGTAATTGGGGTCAAGCGCGCGCATGCGCGTGAGTGCGTCTGCACTAATTGCAAACCGCAAAATCCTGCACGCCCCACGAATGAGACTGTGGCACTGTGCCAGTGAAATTTTAAATATGCCCAAAAGACAAAGCGGCATTGCCAGCCGGCGCTCGGAGCGTATACGTAATTATGGCTGCCTGAATGTATGTGCAGAATTTTGGCGCAAGTATTACGACATATGGAGCGCCAGTGCGAACACAATTGAGAGCTAAGTAAATGTGAGCGCATAGCTTTATGGCCGCCGGTGGCGTCATTGTTGGAACGTTGGCCCCGCAGTGCCGTTATTAAATTCCATGGCACAGCATTTGTTGGCGCATGCGGACAGCCAATCAGTCATTCAACCATTTGCTCACGTTCAGCGCCAGCCAACACTCGACTGAGTGCGTGCTGGGCGCCAGCGCCACTTAAGAGTTTGACACTTTTCGGCAAAGACAGCAAACAGAATGGAAAATTTATTTGCACAAGTTTTTTAATTGTGATGCTGCCGGAACGAAAGGCGCTGTTCCGTTTCATTGGACTTGATGTCAAGTTTGCGGTAGTTAAAAGCGCAAAGTCATTTTTGAATTGGTTTTGCAACTAATTAAGGCTGCAAGGTTTTTTTTGTGTCTACAGAGAAAGACTGAAGGATCTGCGGCACTTTTGGTGTAGAAGAGATTAGTACGGCGATGGATGGAACATCGAGCTGTAGAAGAAGAAGAAGCGATGCTGCTGGAACGAAACGAGCTGTTCCGTTTCATCAGACTTCGTGACAAGTTTGCGGTAGTTTAAAGCGTTTGGACTGTGAAAGTCAGTTTTGAATTTGGTTTCTAAGTAATTGAAACTGCAAGGTTTTTGTGTCTGCAGAGATATGCTGAAGATTTCGTGATCTTTTTTGTGTGGGAGATGAGTATTGCAACCGATGGAAGAGCGAGCTGTAGGGCTGAATAAGAATAGGAAAAAGTGAAGCACATAGAACTACAGGGCGGGTAGAAATCTCCTACTCGACAGACGTTAAAATCACTGAAGTCAAGAGCAACTGAATCAGTTGGTTGGTTTTACAACTAATTAGACAAAGAGTAAAGTAGAGTAGATAGAGTAGAATAGAATTGAGTAGATAGAGTAGAATAGAATTGAGTAGAGTAGAGTAGAGTAGAGTAGAATAGAGTAGAATAGAGTAGTGTAGAGTAGAGTAGAGTAGAGTAGAGTAGAGTAGAGTAGAGTAGAGTAGAGTAGAGTAAAGCAGAGTAGAGAAATACTGCAGGATCTGTGGTTCTCTTGGTTTAGGAGATGACTGTTGTAACCAATGAAACAACGAGCTGTAAGAGCTGAATAGGCACAAAAATATAGTGAAACGCATAGAACTAACTAAAGATTGGGTCGATTGTTCGAAAAACCTCCTATTAGACAGATGTATAGATCAGTGAAGTCAAGTACCACTGAAAGATTTTGTTCATTTTTGCAACTAATTTAGACTACAAGGCTTTTGTGTCTGCAGAGAAACATTTCACGATCCATAGTTCTCTAGCTTTGGTGAAGCTCATAGAAATATAGGAATTAGGAATATAGAATTGAATGCTCATGGCAACTCTAGCCAAGTCAAGTCAAGACTGACTAGAATTCTTCCAATTGTTTTCACATATTAATAGTAGAAATTAGTTAGGTCCGTTTACATATTAAAAGTAGAAATTAGTAAGGTCCATTTTCAAAGATGGCTTTGACTATTGTGAGTGGTTCATAGTGACAGCTGATGTCGATGGTTCCAGAGAGGTCATCAAAGACGTCTGTAAAAAATATTCATCTAATATTTAAAATATATAACATATTATTTTTTTACTGTCTCAAAGCCATATTAGATGTGCTTCAGCTCCACTTTTTTCCAATAAAAGCAGAAAACTAAAATGTCCCACAAATGGTGATTAATTGACCCAAAGTTGGACATATTCGGTATTTTCCCACTTAAAATCATTTAAGCACCATTTTTGGGACATCTCTGCTTTAATTGAAAAAAAGTGAGGCTCAAGCAAAAAAAAATATTTTTTTGACTGTCGAAAATGTCCAACTTTGGGTCAATTAACCCTTTCCGACATGAAAATAAACCCGTTCTGTATGAATTGTATGGGCTGTAGTCCAATATATTGGACATTGTGACTGAAAGGGTTAAGTAGCATTTGTGGGAGATTTTAGTTTTCTGCTTTTATTGGGAAAAAAGTGCAACTGAAGCAGATTGAGTGCTTGTGGAAGTCGGTTCCGACGTTTCAAAAATTGTGATTTCAACGCTGAAAACAAACTTCGCTTTGGGCAGCCAAAGGAATTCGAAAACAAAGAATTGCAGGCACTACTCGATGAAGATGCGAGTAAAACGCAAGAGGAGCTTTGCAGAATCCTTAGGAGTGACATAACAAATAATCTTTGTACGATTGTAATCAATGGGAATCATCCCAAAAGGAAGGCAATTAGGTACCTTATGAATTGAAACAAAGACATTTCAATCAACAATCTTTGTGCAATTGAAATCCATGGGAATGATTCAAAAGCAAAGCCATTGGGTGCCTTATGAACTGAAACCAAGAGATGTTGAAAGGCGATTTTCCACTTGCAAGCAGTTGGTTCAAAGGCAAAAAAGAAAGGGTTTTTACATCGAATTGTGACTGGGGATGAAAAATGTATATTCTACTAAAACCCTAAGAGGGGAAAATACCCCGCTATGCCATCAACATCAATGCCAAAACCGACTATTCCTGGTGCTAGGGTCAGCTTGTGTACCAGATGCTACCAAACCAAAATTGTATACACACATACCATACATTTTTAATAGATTTGTCTCAATCAACAGATTTTATAAGGAAAAAAAGTTATTAATTTTTTAAGAAAATTATTAAAATAAAAACAATTTCATGTACTAATTGCAACATGAAAAACTGAAAACACTTATGAAAGCAAAACAGCATAAACAAGTGTCAAAATTTCTTACTTAATTGCGCTGATGACGTGCACGTTTACGCAATGTTGATGAGTGCTGAGAATTAAGCAAAGCAAACCAGCACACACATACACACAAGTACACGCAATCACACGCACACGTACACGCACATAATGGCTTTTTGTGAGATGTGTACAGCATACAAAATTTCCAACTCAAATATGAAGAATTCACACACATTGCGACTGCGACCGCAACCGCTCGAGAACTTGTTTAATGTGTCAAAAGCAAAATTTTAACGCAAACACAACAACAAAAGCAACAACATTGACATGTCGGCATGTCAGTGCGTACAGCAGCGGTTCGCTGGTCGCTATGTGGCCGCTGTCCGTCCACTGACCGCAAGAGTGCGACACAGTGCAATTGAGTCATCGCCGGACCGGCTGCGGTTAGGGTTGACGTAGCCGAGGCCGAAGGCGATTGGACGATTGGGCGCTCAGAGAAGGCGTGAATGCGCAAACGATAACGCCGGCCATGTCAGTGGCAATGGTGCGTGCCAAAGTTGATGGTGGCGATGGCGATGGCGGTGACTCGTGGTGCGCCGTTAATGTTGTGCAGGCAGTGGTGCGGCAAAAATTAAACACAAACCGCCCTCCGTTTTAATTCGAACGCGATACCACTACGGGACAGCGAAGACGACAATGAAGGCGCCCACGACAACAATAACGCTGCCGCCGCCTGACGCCGTCGCGGCCACAAAAGGCCATTAAATGCGACCAGTTAATGGGGTAGTTGACGCAGGCACGCGATGAGATTCGCAGTGGCCGTCGTTAATGCGAAGCCGTCCGGCGGCAAAGAGCGGCTGTAAAATTGGTGTTGATGCTGTTCGCGGGGTCGCGCAGCGGGTGGGCGAATGTGGCGTGAATGAAGCGCGTGGGGGGAAGTTGAACAAGTTTAGCTCATTCCTCTCATTAATTCGTACATGTGTGCGTGTGTGTGTGTGTGTGTGCGAGAGTGTAAAAATGCCATTTTTGAATTGATTTTGTTTGGTTGTCTGTTGCAGTGACAGTGACAGTGATGGCTGCAAATAGTAGCAACAACAAATACAACAACCATGGCGCACTTAATAGGGATCAATTGAATCAATTGAGCGCGCGGTGTACGACTCACTCGCCAGCTGACGGGGCGCATGACAAAAGCATGAGTAATTATTAGTAGATGCGGCGTAGAAAATGAGCTGCCAACCGAGGTGATGAACGCTTCCATGGAAATAGCCAGCGTGACAGCTTGGCAGGGGGCACTTGTAAGCGCAACTTCCGCTGCGAGACGCTCGCATCTGCTGCTGCTGTTGACGATGATGACAGCAATGATAGCCGCGTAATGAATGCGATTCCGCATTGAGAAATGGTTAATAAATGCCGCACAGATGGCATGCGCGGCAAATGAAAGCAACTCGGCCGGCGCGGCGACTGCAGTCAGTCATAAATCCGCATAATTGCGTTATAAATAACCGAGCAGCAGCCAGTCAGCAAGCAGGGTTCTACAGAATATCTAACAATACAACGAAAGATACTCAATGCACGTTATTCGAATATGGGTGAGTGTGAGGGGGTGAGATTGCCTCACCTCACCTCACGTCACGTCATTATTGTTGCTTCGAGCCGGTTAAGGTTATGTAGTGAGACGCTGAAGGCAGCCATGAATGCTTAACTGGCTCTGAGCGAGGACTAAGGTCGGGGCGTGGGCGTTGGGCGGCGGATGGCTTGAACACGTTCACACGAAATGCGATTACTGTCGCCGTAATAAATGAAAGCATTTTAATGCATATTGATGATGCAGTGGATTTAAATTGATGCGATTATCTGCAGCAGCGCAGCGATAGAGCGCGCGCGCGCACTTTTTGCGCTTCGCATGCTTTAATATAAATTTTAATTTGCTAAAATTTCCAATGTGACGTATACGTAACATTATTAATTACTCATGCGTCATGTGGGCCCATTGGGATATGCCATAAGTAATGCGCAATCGGCTTATAGGTGATAATAGTTTGTACAGAATTTAATAGCATTATGCGAGAAATTGTATCAATACAGGGTGTTATTAACCCTTTCGACCCCAAATTTTACCCTGTGTCTTGATATTACTTTTTGGTCTGTAAATCATGAAACACTTGTCTAAGAAGTGTACCACGCCTCTCTGTTAGATTTCTAGAGCTAGTTTACTTTTGAAAAATTTTAGCTTAAAACGGGTTAAATGCATTTTGTATCAATATTTTTTAACTACGGAAACATTATTTAATATTTATGGAAAAATACAAAATTATCACTTTTTGATTTTATTTAACCATTATTAAAGAAACAGAGTTCTGATCGAACGCGCCCAATTCGTAGACTTCAATTAGAACACAAACTTTCCCTGATATCGCTGCAAGTTATTGAAAATTATTGTGGGGATAACAGTAAAATGTTTGTGATTTGCTTTGAATTCACTTCGAAAACTATTAATTTGTTGGTGCCTATTTAAATTAAACCCATAAATCAATTGTAGCTTTTGCTATAAGATGACAATTTTTCATGAAGTTGCTCCGGTAAAGTTGCCCTGAGGCTACTTTGGGGTCGAAATTAGACAAATCGAATTAGACAAATCGAGCATTTTTATGCGAAGGTTAAAAGCTATGTTGGAGTAAACAACAAACGTTTGACGCTTCCCAAAGTTTTACTGCGATCAATAGTTGAAAGTTGTTTAAAAAAATTATACTGTAAAAAAGTGAAAAGCTCAAACCAACACAACAGTTTATGAACGATTGAAACCATTGGAAAAATGTCAAGTAATATTAGTTAATAAATACGAAACTAAAAAATGAAAATGAAAATTCCTTCTTTCAAACACCACAAGTTGCAAAAAGTAACAATTTATGTAACAATCGGCGTTAAAGATTAAAATGGTTAAAAATATAGAGAGAACACTGTATGGTAGTGATAGTTGTTTTTCCTTATTTTTTTTTTACTCGAGAGTATAGGGCTTTAAAAAAGTTTGATCACCAAAATTAATTGAAATTTTGCCAGAATGAGTGAATAGCTTCAAAAAAAGCTTTCTGTTCCATGAGTAATAGAGAGAATTATTTTCAATTTAATAGCATTAATTCAGTAAGAATATAAATTATAGGAAACAGAGCCAACTGGCTCTGTGGAAGACACACATCTGAAAACATTATCTACCAGAGACCTGTAGTAGAGACTAAAGAGCGGCGCAAGCACTATAAAAATTACTTGCGAGCCATCGCTGTGCTTTCAAATACTGTCGCTCTTCTACACTTTCACTACAAAACAAGCACTGCAGTGAAGAAAGCTTTTAATATTCATACGAATACTGCATGAAACGACAATAGAACTTCAAGCACCTTGAAGTATAGAACAACACTGAAGTAGAACAATATTGAAGTAGAACAACACTGAAGTAGAACAACACTGAAGTGACGCACTGAAGTAGAACATTTTCAAGCATATGGTGTTTTGTTTTGCATGATCGGAGTAGCTGATGTTTGTTTTTGGTATTTTATGGTATATGGAATCTGGGCTGCATTTCAAGCATTACAACAACATTAATGTAAAAAAACGCAGGTTTAAACATGTTTTTTCGTTACTTATTAAATCTGTTTCACTTGGTGTGAAGTAGAAGTTCTGTTTCACTCGGTGTGAAGTAGAAGTTCTGCTTCACTCGGTGTGCTTGCTGTGATTTACCGTTACTTAACCTCATTATAGCTTTCTGTTTTGATGTGTTGTTTCACAACAGAACACAAGCACTGTCGATGCTGCAGCGAAAAGGTTTTCGAATGATGCAGTGCTTACTTTGTTGTTGAATAGAACTATTGAGCATTTGAATTCGCTGTCAACGCGACAATGAAGTACAGTACCTGACAGTACTGTGCAGTAGTGAAGTGTGCCCAATAGAACCTTTTGTGCAGCTCTTTAGTAGAGATCTAATCTTTGTTCGACCGCATACTCGGCTCCACGGTGTCCGCAATTATTTGAATAAAACGAATCTTTTCTAACCAATCTTTTTTAACGAATCTTTTTTTAAATATTGATTTCAGTCAACTATTTGAATGAAACGAATCTTTTTTTAATGCCACAGTAAAATGCATTTATTTTCCCCATTTCCAGTCAAGATTCCTAACATTTGGTTCACTGGAAGCGCAGTTATTGCGTTTGAAGTGACATTAAGTTTGTGTCATCGATACAAAAATGAGCTTAAAACTAAAAGCAAATATTGAATTTTGTTTTAAGTTGGTAAAACTTTGAACTTTTAAACAATGGATTAATAAAACAATGAACTAGATTAAACAGGATTTTTTAGGGTACTGTGGTGGTATTGGTAAGTCACATCTTTGCCCGATTTCAAGTCATAATTTCAAGACATTGGGTTCTTTGGAAGCAGAGTTATTGCTTCTGAAGTGACATTATGTTTGTATCACTGATACAAAGAGCCAATATTAAGTTTTGTTTTAAACTTGGTAAAACTATAAACTTAGCATTTCTATTGATGAATCAAGTTTATGTTGATAATTGTTTATCCCCTGATGGATAAATTAATAAAGACTTTTGATGATTGAGGGAATTGGAAAGCTACATTTTTTCTGATTTGAAATCAAATTTGCATGACAATAAGATGTTATGCTGACAATTATTTATCCCCTGATTGATCATACGAGGTGAGTTCTAAATTAAACCAGACTTTTGAGGATTGTTTGAGGGGATTGGAAAGGTACATCTCTCTCTCTTTCTGAGTTCAAATCAAAATTTCATGGCAATTCATTGGAAGCGCAGTTATTGCATCTGAAGTGAGAGTATGTTAGTGTCATCGAGCGATGAGCCAATATTTTTAATAATACATTTTTCTAATTTAGTATTTTTGATTTGGTAAAACTTTTACCCCAACATTTCTATTGATGTCTCAAATTTATGTTAATAATTATTTATCTCGCAGCAGAATTTCTATGTAAATAGTAAACGTGATCTAAAAACGGTTATAAAGACATAAATGATGACCAACCTGTGGGCTAAGCGAAATCTATGATCACTGCAGATTTTATTAAAATTGTGCGTGAATAATTCAACGAACAGCTAAATCTTCATTGAAATTTCTCAAATTAGATGTAAACATATTCAAACAAAATTTTAACGCTTTTCAATCCAACATTTGGGCCACTGAAAACTCAACTCAACTCAACTCAAAACTCAACTTGTATCAACGACGAACTGACGAACAAAAATTGCTCTTATCGATGGACACTTGTGACTGATTTTTTTAAATAAAAACTGCATTTTAATCAACTAACCATTTCTCGTATTTGTTTTATTTGGCACAGCTGCTGCTTTTACCTTTTCGGAGAAGTGCATTTTTTAATGAAAGAAAAGCGATTTGAAGATGAACATAGAAGCTATTTAAAAGACATTCCGGACTATCTAAAACACTTTTTCAACATGTTTTCAAACCATGCAAATTGCCATATTGAGCTCTTTGAGTATAATTTTGAATAAAAGAAATCAGTTATGCTCGCAAAAGATGTGTTATAATTATTTTTAAATAGTCCTGTTTATAGTCGAAGTTAGTTAACTTGAAACTGCGGTTTATTCCTAAAAATTCAGTTTCGGTTGGACACTACTTTCTACTACAATCGCACACAGACAAATTTGACCTCTTTTATATTTTCACTGTGGCTTCAAACTTTCTAAAACTGAATCACTAACCGAATGACCTAATATTTATGTATTTCTGCCTGTTATTAGTAGTAAAATTGCATGCAAGCATGTAAATGAAAATGGCATTCATGCAGGACTTAAGCTTGTTGAAAATCGCTAAATATAATTATGGCGCTATGAATAATAATGCAAGTATGAACAATAACAGGGAAATGTATGCAATCAATACCGTGAAAATCTGTAAATCAGTGCAGCGAGCGCTGTGTTCGCCTCGGCGGCATGACGCTTAATTTCCGCTGCACACAGTAGCAGCAAAAACCCCAATGCGAAATCGAGCCGCAGTGGCACATGGGTCGATTGCTTATCCGCGCGCTGACGCGATTAGTGAATTGCCGGGACTTGCTGTGCGAAATAGTTTTTGCCAAATTGCTGGGCAATTTAATTAGGCGTCCGACACTCGTCAGCTGGCGCACGGTGTGTCAGCGCCAGTTGCCATTATGAATAATTTATGTGGCTGCCACAAATGTGCTCATTTAATTTTTTTTCTCCCCCCTAAGCCATTCGGCGTTCTTGCTCCTTCTTCGTGCATTTCGACGTCCTGTGCAAAGTTTTGTACAGAAGCGGGTTTGACGAGCGCGAACTGGTGAAGGGGGTGTGGGGGCGAACACGTACGTGCATGGTGTGAATACATTAAGTGCGCTGACAGCTGCGTACAGCAAACATAACAAAACAAAACAAAAGCAAAATGAGTACAAAAACTTTACTTAAAAAGTCCAGCATGCGAGTGAAAACAGGGAGGCGGCGCATATCGAAGGAAAATGTGTGAACTATGCTGCTGATGATGGCGTCGCTGCTGGTGCGGCTGTGTTGATATGACGCACACTGACAGCATGGCATGACTGCTGTGCTGTGTGAAAGCACTGCTCCGCCATAACTTTGAACTTAAGGTGCATAAATTTCTATAATAAAACCGTTACGGAAAATATGTGTTGAAAATGTTTGGCTTAAAGTTGAGTGTGAAATTAAGTCAACTAAATTGACTTGATTACATTTTTTATATTAAATTTTAAGAACTAATCTATATATATGTGATAGTTTGTCGTCACTGACTGACTACAAACATGAAATTAAAAAAAAATAAACCTTCGCTTAGACGGAAATTTTTAAATCTTGGTTCTAACAAGGCAAAACATGGGTTAACCCTTTCGGGACGGAGTTTAATTTTGAAATCCAAAATACTCTCAGTAGAAATATTCTCTTGTTGGGGTTAGAAAATTATATTGGATGCCTACAAATTCTGAAATCAACCTTTTATGCGGGAACACCGAAATCGGAAAAATATTTTGCGTGGGTCGTAAGATTTAAATAATTGTTTTGAGGGCCATTAAAAACTTGCTAGGACGTATTATCCCAGTGGACCCGAAAGGGTTAAGGAGTTTTATTATTATATTGACTTCGAAACTGATGAAAACAATTGAAATAAAAAATAGTGAAAATCGTTTTTTTTTTTTGGAAAATCAAAATCTGCCGGAGTCAACTATGGGTTTAAACTTTGTATGGGGGAAAAACTTAGTAAATTGGCTTTAAATGAGAAATAATTTGACATGTTTTTAATTAGTTTAAGATACAAATTACTAATTCATATTTTAATAATTATTAATTTAATAATTATTAATTAATAACGGGGTCAACAATGGGTTAAGGTTCGTATACAGGAAGACTATGGATAAATTTATTGACTTTGAAATTTATGAAAACACTTGATATGAAAAATATTGAACTTGTTTTTTTTAAATAAAAATCTGTGTGGGTCAACAATGGGTTAAAACTTTCTATAGCGAAAAGACTAAGTAAAAAACTTTAAATGAGAAATAATTTGACATGTTTTTAATTATTTTAAAATAAAAATTTAACGGGGTCAACAATGGGTTAAGGTTCGTATACAGGAAGACTATGGACAAATTTATTGACTTCAAAATTGATAAAAACAATAGTGAAACTAGTTTTTTTTTAAATCAAAATCTGCCGAAAACACTTGAAACAAAAAAATATTGAACCTGTTTTTTTTAATAAAAATCTATCAGGGTCAACAAAGGGTTAAAATTTTCTATGGGGAAGAAACTGACTTAAATTTAGTTTAAATGAGAAATAATTGACATGTTTCTTAATGTTTTTTTCAAATCCAATATTAACGGGGTCAACGATGGGTTAAGGTTCGTATACCGAGTAAGCGAAGCGTTACAAGTTTTTATTGAGAAACACGATTTTATTGGGCCATTTGACTTCAAATTTTATAACAGTACATCAAATGTTAAATAATTCGATACGTGTTTTAAGTTTTTCCGAAAATCAAACGGGGTCAACAATGGGTTAACAGTTTGTATGGAGAAACACGATTTTTTGGGCCATTTGAATTTAAACTGGGTAAAAGCACTTCAAATGCGAAATAATTAGAGAAGAGTTTTTTAATAAAAATCTGAGGAGGTCAACGAAGAGTTAAGGGAAACTTGCGGGACCCTGCTGCAAAACCGCGGGACCCTGCTAATGTTATATGTACATAACTACTAAAATTTTATATATAATCGCTCCATTTATAAAGTGATGAGATTAAGTTTAACTTAAAAAGTCTTTAGAAAACCTAAGAGATGCCGTTCCAATTACTTTTTACACGTTTGTAGATAAGTTAAGGGAGTTGGCAGCTCTGAAAGAAGAACCCATTTTGCCAGCAAGACGCATCAGGGAATCTATGTCTTTTCCTGGGACACGAACCAGCCGTAACAAAAAATGAAGCTTGTTAAACCTGCATTGTAGGATTCTATTTTTTTTTTTAATAAATTACTAAAAATAAGAAACTAAAACAAGACTATCGTAACTTAAAAGAATTCTGATCAATTTAACTATTAATATTTTCACCAAAGATATGTATATATTCTTATAGAGCAAAACATATAAAAGTGAACTCACACATTCAAATACAAATTTTATTACAATATTCATAGAATTTAAAGAAATAACTACCTATTCCACGGAATCTATGTCGTGTCCTGGGACTCGAAACAGCCGCAACAAGTTATGAAGCAGGAATTTGTGAAGGCGAATGATGCAGGAAAATTAAATTGCAATACACATGCTACAATAATGCTCTGTACTTGGGTATCTGGGAGGAGTTCTTGGTTTAGCAACCATTGTAGAATTTCTCTCTGAAACTGGATTTACATATAAACTGTGACTGTGACAGATAAAGTTTAAGTCCACAATATATTTGAGTGCGCACAATCGAATTTCTTAAGGTCGCAGTGCACTCAACAATATCTCTCAAGAAGATCCAGATCTGATCTCTTGAGAACTTGAAAAATTTTATATCTCGCTCTTTATGATTTTGAGTTGAGGCTCTTTTGAATTGAGGCTTTAGTTGGGCATTTTCCTGAGGAATTTCAGCTAGAAACTACATACGACTACCTTAAATAATCTGTAACGCTTTAATTCGACCATCTGTTGTGCTGCTGAATACGTGAAGCAACAATTTAGTTCGTTGGACCAAGAACCTTGTTTGGAGCACTTCACCGAGGACCAACAAACGGCCGTTATGGCCACAAGAAAGAAAAGTGCTCGCCATGCAAAACGTTTAATGCAAAAGTAGCAGAAAAACTTTGGGCAACAATTTACCTTTTTTTTTGGTTCTTTTCTTGAGCAAAAAAATTTCCTGTTGCAGCACAATTTAATGCACGAAATCACTGAGCGAGCACAATAACAACGCAACGCAAGCAACAACTGTCGGTCGACAGCGAAACGAAACATTCGCACTAAATAAATTTGCGCAACACTTGGGTCGAGTGTAGAGTGTGGAGACTGCGGCCATCTGTCGACGACGAGTGCGTGCGATGTATTTCCGCTTTGGCAACCTGCAGCACAATCTGAACATTGGCGGCGAATGCTGTAAATGGCTGTCGAAAGACTTCCGCTGAATTAACACAAAATATGCGAGCACAGCGCCGCAGCAATAAGGTCAAAGCGCGTTTTGTTGCTGCCGTGGCGCGGAAAATATTTTCATTTGCCACGGTGCGCCGAGCGGCAGCCAACGACCAAAGGAGCGAAATTATGAAAATTACAAATTATTTTGTTGTTGCAGCACAACTGGTGCCACACGAAGGAAGGCAGAGGTTGCGTTACATTGATGTGCGAACTGTGTTGCATGCGAGTTGTTTTTGTATTTTTCTGTTCTGTTTGTCTTTTATTTGTGCTTTGTGCGGCTGGGGGGTTTTTGTTTTTACGCAATCGAAGGTGAATGCTTTGTGACGCTCGTGCTGACTAAGCTGCGTTGGGCGGTGGCGGCTTGTTTTTGTTGGTTTTGTCAACTGATGAATGAAAAGCATGCAGCTGGCGGCGGCGGTAGGCAGCATGGCGAAGCAAAGATGTAAATGGCGCGCTTTATGGATAATTGGGAAATCATGTGGCGCACATGTGTTGAGGGGCCTAATGCGAAATTAATGAATTGTTGTTGTTGTTGTTTTTGCACATGTAGAACGCGTATGGTTTAAGCTTGAATAAAATTTGTTATTAATGAAACGAATTCTTTATTTGGGTTGTTTAACACTAGGAAGACTGTTTTCCGTAGCTACAAAACCACTTATTACACCGTGCTATAAAAACCAAAAAAAATTTAAAACACACGAAAAAATCGATATACTGTCGAAACTAGGGGCCAAATGTAGTAAAACTGCGTTTTTAGTTTTTCTTTTTGACGTCAGGATTTTTTTAAAAGGACTTTGAAATTTCAAGGAAATGTTTATTTCCAAATTTATTTTAAAAATTGAGCACATTGTAGAATAAGAATATGGGTATCAAATGAAAGAGAAAAATCTGAATGAAGAGAAAAATTAGAATCTTAGAACATTTATTGTTTTGGTACAAAAGGACGAAGTGGTATTGGAAATATCCTTTTAAAATTTTATCCTAAAAACTATTAAAATGACCGCAATGTTCGTTCTAGTGTTAATGAAACCAAATGCAATAATATTACAACAATAAATTTAAATAAATAAAACTACAACAAATCTTATCGCTGGCCTTTCAATGCCAACGCTGCCATTGATGACGCGTGCAAGCGCCGATTAAATGCACAAACTCATGAATGAGTCTCAACTGATAAGCTGACTTGTAAGCAGTCACTGAGACGACTAATGTATTTGTATGCTCATAAAAATTACAATTAACAAATCGACACCATTCAAATGCAATGAATTTAGATTAACAAGCACACAAAAACAACAACGAAACGCCAACAATTTTATAAATATTTTCATTTCTCTCTACAAATGTGTTTTTATGGGCAATTTGGTTTGTTAAAGTGTAACAACAGATTGCGCTGAAATTGTTTGAACTTTAAAATGATTTAAGAAATAAATTTTGAAAATATGTTGAAATTTCTTACGAGTACAACAGCAAGTTGTTGCTCACAGTTTACTTCATTTTTTTGTTGTTTATTTCTTTTTAGTGCATTTCATAAATGGGCTACGGAAATAAAATTTGAAAGGAAACGCTGATAAGCAGCACAAGACTGCTGAACATTGCAATGCAGCCAGCAGAACCAGCAGCAGAGCAAAAAATATAAATGCGAGCAGACTGAAAATTGTGGCTGCGGCAGCAACAGTGGCAGCTGGCAACTATGCCCGCAGCAGCAACAACTTGTAAGAGCAGTTGTAACACTGTCTGAGCTCTTGAAACTTTTGAAAGTTGCAATTTGGGAAAACGCTGCACTGTGCGCAGCGCAATGCAACCAACAGCAGCAGCAGCTGCAGTGCCAGCACACCAAACTCAATGTTGTGCAAAGTTTCGGTTGCTGGCGGGCAAAGCAGCACAAAAAATAAAACCAGTTGCTAAAAAAAACCAAGAGAAGTTGAAAGCAAGCGAGGCGGCAAGCACAAGATTGTCAGCCAAAAATTGCCAAGTATCGATTTTGTGCCATGTGTGCCACATGTTAGACGCTGTGGCTGTCGTCCTCCTCCATTGGCAACAAGCAGCCAATGTTTATGTTGCTGCGCAAAGAAACAACAACAACAACACAAAAATGTAGTGTGCACATTTCTCGTTTTAAAAATGGCATTGCGGAAGCGTTTAGCCAACGCTAGACTTCAGGGCGTATGCGTAACAAATTTTTCTCATATAAAATAATGTTGCGTATACGACACGTATGTCGGGGGAAACGCAAGCCAACTGTGATTATTCAACCCACATCAAGTTTGAGTATGAGTTTTTGTCGCTTTACTGTCAGCATTTGGGGGGCGTTGGACTGGATTGATTGTTCGGGGCTGGGCGAAAGGATGAGCCGTGGTGGTTGTTTTTAGTCAATTTATATGCCAACCATGCCAGTCATCGCAGTGCGTTAACGCTGCCACGGCAGTCCATAGCCAGACGTGCGCGCGTTGCGTTCGTTCGCTTTTTGTCGCAGCCCAGTGACAACATATGACATCGTAAGCGGACCGTAAGCAACAGCGACAGCCAACAAGGAAGCAATGATAGGCAACTTTGCTGGCATGTTGCATGCAGCATGTCATATTTCCGGTGCGCTTGCTTGTTTGTTTGTTTATTCTGTTGGACATGTGCAGCAATTAATTGTACGTTGACAGTATGACAGACGACAGCCGACAGCTGGTGCAACATGTTGCGCGCACAACGTTCGATAATGAATTGATGCACATACATACTTATTTATTGATTGAAGGAATCAAGATATGAGTGTTGGAACGAATAGTAGGTTAGGTTAGGTAACGTTGATGGATCCCCAGCGGTTGTTGTGGATCGACGTAAGCTTCGGTGAGAATTTGGGTCTTCGACATGGCGACCTCCTTACATCTATTTTGAAACGTGTATGCAACACACATCTCAAACGAATGGTAGAATGGATCCGAAGACGAGTGTTTCACCACCTCGAACTAGGATTCGAACTTAGAGCCCTTGGTATGAGAAGCCAGGACTATCGAGGCCAGCCAGCCTTGAAATAGACGCACAGAAACAAAGAATGTGATCCAAGATTTTCTTGGTAAAACGAAAAATACATTTTGAAAAATTATTTTAGATTATATTAAAATATGTTTTGATTTGTTAGATTGTCACCATAAACTTCCACAAGCACTCGAGTACTTTTCTTCCAATTAAAACAAAAAATAAGTTAACTAAATAAGTTAAGTTAGTTAACCTAAAGTTGGCCATATTCGACACAGTAAAAAACAAGATTTTTTAATAAACTCAAAGCGATATTTGATGAAACTTTTTGACAGATGTCTAACCTCTCTGGAACCACCGCAATCAGCTGTCTCTATGAACCATTCACAATAGTCAGACCCAACTTTTTGAAACTTTGAAACGGAACTAGTAAGAGTATTGGGAGCATAATTTTTAATGTCTTTCTAAGAAAGTTTTGTTATTTTAAAATCGATTTAACTTTCTCCCAAAAATCCTCAAAGAGATTCATGTTTGGTGATTATGGTTGACTATTGCTTAGGACCATTCTATAGAAACCATGATTTCACTACATAAGGAAAGGTTTTGGGTCATTACTCTGTTCTACTCAAATTACAAGCAACATTTTGAATTATCGCGAACTTTGGTGTAGTAGTTCTAGAATGTTCAAATCAATCCATTTGTTCAATTCATGCATTTGTAGCAACATATTCAATGGTTTCAATACAAGAGGATTCCATAGATTGGAGATCTCTGGTGTAATATCAAAATTTACTGAGTCGCCATCATGTTGCGTTGCGGTTGCCTATTTCTTATTTTTTAACTCCGTATTCTCCTTTTTCCAGTCAATTTACTTTACATCGGAACCATACAACTTTATTTTAGCCTCATCAGTAAACCTGAAGCTCTGTCAGAAACGTGAAGTCTTATGAAGCTAAACACTGAACTACCGTGAAATGTGCCCTTTTCTTTTCAATACACCACTGCATACCCAATTATTTATTTAACTGCATATATATCAATACAATTCAAACATTATGAACAAATTATGATTTTCAATAATCATTTAAAACATTGAAGCTAAGATCTATTAAAAAAAATCGCCATAATAAGATTCAGTTGAAAGCAACTTTCCAACGTTAGTGAAAAATACAAACATTGCAAAGCTTTGATGACAACTTTCGTGATGTTTTTTGCATATGAAAAAAAGCAAAGTTTACAAGCAAACAAAATTCAAGCAACATTAATTGAAATCAAGTTTGAAAACAGCCCAAGTTGTGGAAATTTCAGTAGCAACTTTTTAAACTTAACTTTCACTGCAAGTTTTTCAAAGTCGGCCAAGAATGCAGTGTTGTGTATTGAGCTGTTTGAGCCAATGTGGTGTCAGACTTTTGCCATGCCCATCAAATCAACCATTAAGTGCGTCAGTCAAACACCCACAAACATACACACCAACACATGCACGCGCGATCAGAAACGCATAGAAACGTCAGTAGTTGACAATTTTATTACCTTAATGCAGATACGTGCGACGCGAGAACACACAACAGAGGCGAGTACAAGTGGGCAGGCCACAAACAACATGTCAAGCCATAGACTGAAGACTAGACAACAACAACAACAACAACCACAATCAACATGTTTTAGTATAGTGGGCGTTGCAAACTTTGCAACTTTCTTTTTAAAAAGAAATAAAAAACAAAAACGGATGAAAACGCTGTTCGTTTTATTACAGTTTTTGCTCACTTTATTTTTAACTTGTTTATGCCGCGCTTTGCTGTCGTTGCAAAGTGTGACCATGTGACGTTGAAGCGTTCAATTTCCATGATAAATTACTGTTGCTGTAAAACGTGCACAGGTCCACACGTTGGCCAAGTGGCCAACAAACACGAGGCGGACACAAAGTGACACAAAGTTTTCTGGACTCTGGCAAAACTGTTGCAAAAGTGGAGTTTATGGTCGTTTCGATTGCGTGTGTGGGGAAGAGTGTAGGGGGGAATTATGCAGATTGAAAGTGATGAGGCGAAAAAGTCAAAAGCACGAGCAGCTGCAGGTTCAAGTTGCTGAGAAATTTAAGTGCAATTTTTATAAGCAATTCAAGTCAACTTGGAGATAAGTGATTAGTGAAAAAGTGACAAATATTGAAAAGTGGGTTTCATAACTAGAAGACTAGTTGGAGATTAAGATATTATATTCTTATATATTATATATATTTTTGCATGCTTGTATAAGTTCATTCTATGGAAAAAATTTCTGCAAGTTTTATGTCAAACATTACTTGAAATTGCTTATAATTTCTGTTTCATTTAACTGTCTGACTTTTATAATAAATGCAGTCATAAGAATCTTAAACGTTTTGTTTAATTACTTGCAATCTTTTTTTATTATTTTACAAGCTTTTAATGCGGCTTTTGTAAACCGTTGCTGTGACTGCACAATTTCGCACCATTTCATGCAAAAGGCGTTCTGCATTTAATCACATTAAATTTAATTGAACTTCTTTCCCTAACTAGTGACACACACTCACACATATACACATAGAGACATCTAGAAAGGACACTTGTGCTCAATCTACATTCCAATGACGGTCAGTCAGTCGCCACACCAAGCGTGTGTCTATGCGTTTATGCTGCCATTGCCTCTTTAGGAGACAACGTCAGCCCCCAAAGCAATTAAGCAAATTCTAATTTTGCAACAAATTTACGCTCCACTCACACACACACACACACACACACAATGCACACACACACACACATACATATATACATTCCGTTTACTTACCCTTGGCCGTGATGCGTTTGCCATTGCTTATCAATGCCATAAAATGGCTGAGAGAACACAGCAATGCTGCGGGCGCGGCGCCACAAATAGATGTGCGGCGCAACGATGCGCAGCAAAACGGAGCGAAAATAAAGGAAAACGTACCAAAATAATTTTCCAAAAATAAATTCAAATGTATGTGAGACATGCGTGTCGAGGTGGTGCCATGTGTTGTTGTTATTTTTGCAGCAGCAGCTGCTACTGTGGCTCCCGTTGCTCTACACATCTGAGCAACGAGGGTTGGCAGAAAAACTGCTAAATATTTGTTGGTGATTTCGAATGTGTAAAAAAAAAATTCTTACAAAAAAAAACAAATATTCTTACAAAAAAAAAACCAAATTCTTACAAAAACACCAATCAAACATTCTTACAAAAACAAAAAAACTACAATGAATACTCGTTGGAGGCCCAAAGTTGCATAGCTCACAAAATTTTTTAACTTTTAACACATTCCATAGTGATTTGTTCCATAAATAAAATTTAGAAAAATTATAATCTCAGATTTTAAAGATTTTGATGCCATTTTAAAGGTTAAAGTTCAACTGAGAAAACCTTCACAAATTTATAAAAAAAAATTTATTAATGCGGAAGTTTTATGTTAAAAAAATTGAAACACTTGTCAGTGTTGCCAGATGCCTGAAATTACTTTCCCCTAAATCTTCAACAATACTAAAATTTCCTACCAAAAGTTAAAAAAATCTCCTAAGATATTTTTTAAAATTTTCGTCTCTTTAAAGGAATTGAACTTCTCATAAAAAAAATAAAATACAATGGTGTCTGGATATAGTGAACTAATTATTGCAAGACCTGTTCACTGTATTGAGGTTGTTCACTATATCAAGGTTAACATTTTTGTTCAAAAACTCGTTTTATTTGCTCAAAATACACTTTTTGTTTTTTGCTTGAAAATTTTCTTCTATATTTAGAGGCTCGATGTCAAAATTTGGGTGTATACTATATCGAGGTGTTCACTATATAGGGGGTTCACTATACCCAGACACGACTGTATATATATAATTTTTTTTGCAGCCTTTTCTGTCCGTCTCCAGCTTAATAAAAAATACTTTACAAAAACAAAACATATACAAAATGAATTATTCCTTTCCGACATGAAAATGAAACGGGCTGTATGAATTGTATGGGCTGTAGTCCAATATATTGGACATTGTGACTGAAAGGGTTAAACAAAAAGTGTCATTTTTTTTCGGAATTTCATGGTGACAGCAATAAGTGAGAACGAGATAGAACGAGCTTACATTTTGTAAGCTTACAAGTTTTTAACACAATAGGGTGGGTTGTCTATTAAAATATGTTTTGTTGCCAGTGTTCCCAATACTTCGTTATACAAAAATCTCCCGAAAATCCACTAAGAATTCGAAAAATCCCCTAATATAAAATAGAAATATCCGAAACTTTCTTCTAAACAACTCTTTCTCCTAAAAATGCATCTAAAAAGCCAAGAATATCCTAATTCTAGAATGAAATCTTCTGATCTGGCAACACTGACACTTGTTTTCTGTTTTCTAGTCTTTTGACTAAAAAAAATTTTAAAAATATATGGTTGGCAAAAAGTTGTTAAAAATTTCAATGTAGATTAAGAACATTTTTGATGTGAACATTTTTGCATTTAATGTTTTCTTGAAATTTGCAAAACTGAGAATTCTACTCTACATTTAATTTAAAATTGGTATCAAAAATAAAAATTTGGAAATTAAACCATTGGAAAACCATTGCATTTACAATGATTGAATCCGAAGAAAAATATCACATTTGGTCTAAAGGACAAAAACCTTTCAGCAACGAAATACTTTAACCCTTTCAGTCACAATGTCCAATATATTGGACTACAGCCCATACAATTCATACAGAACGGGTTTATTTTCATGTCGGAAAGGGTTAAAACACACTCGTACACTTTCGATTAGAAAACTTCGAAAATTCTCAAATTGAACTTTTGGTTAACTTGGCGAACTTGAAATACGCACTTTTCCTGTTTCATAACTCAAAGGATATCATGAAACAGAAAGCAAAAAACTATTTCCGAGGCTCTTTTTCTTTACACTTCAGTTACACCTTCGACTCAAATGGAGTCAATTCTTAAAGAACTCAAGAGCAATGCATGAACTTATTGTGCTACCCTCGTATGGCGCTGTGTTCAACTTTGTGTGCGTGTGTGCGTGCACAAGTGCGACAATGAGTGCGGTGTCGAGCGCCAATTGATTGGGGTTGCGAATTGCCTATGGAGCGGCACGGTTGGTCTTTGGATCGGCGCGTTGCACGAGTGGAACGAATTGCAATGCGCTCGAGTGCCGTCGAGCAGTGTTGAGGCGCGTGCGGCAGTCAGCCATTGTTATTAGCCCATATTGAATGTGTTTTCGAAAACACTTAAAGCCTGTGAAAAATATTTTGCAATTTTTCAAATTCCCCTCTGACACTGTCACTCTCGCGCTTTCGCTTTCATTCCGTTTCGCTGTGTTGTGGGTCGTAACAGGAATACAAATCGAATAGAAATATAAATGTACAACGCATTGTCGCGCAGCACATAAAATCTGTCATTTAGCTCGCAATAGCAACAACACACACTCACTATATCTATTGACAATTTGTAAAGATTTCATAGCGCAGCGTATTTTTCTTGCTTAGGCGCCGCAGGGAAGAGGTACGAATGCCTGTCAATGTTGTTTTGGCCAACATGCTTCGTCAACATGGCAAACACAATGACTCAACTCAACTTTGGTGTTACTGGTTGAATGGCTGCGAGTGTGTAGGTGCGGCAGTGTATGTGTGTTCGTGCTTTATCTGCGCACTGTTGGAGCTGCATATCAATCACTCGGCCATATTTGTGCTGGAACTTTTATGTGAATATGGTGAGAGACAATGTGCGTACGAGGTATGAAGGTATCAGCCAAATGGGCACACAATTGAATTGCTTATCGCCGAGCCGAGTTGGGCAGAGGTAGGTTATCTCGCTTTGCAATTTAAATATAATCAACTGTGTGTGCGATAAGACTTGAATAGCTACAAAACAGTTGTAGGTATGTGTGTACAAAGTGTGGTGGCCCGAATTTAGCGACAATAATTCATATTTGAATGGCTTTAGGTGTCACTTGTAAACGGTATGCAGATTTTTTTAAATAATCTTTATGAAATGAGTCATTAAGATAAGCTTTATGAAAATTTAAGAACTAAGTAATTTTTTATATGCACCAAAGGGCATAATATGTTTATATGTAACTAACAGGATCCCGCGGTTTTTTACCCAATAATTCAAGTTTCAAGACAGAACACTTAAACCCATGTTGTCTCCCGTCTTGATGGAAGTTAGAAAATTTTAAATGTACCTACAGCTCCAATTTCATGTTTGTAGCTTTAAAGGTTTGGGCTGGGCGGTGATGAATCAGTGAGTCAGCTAGGGCAAACAATTATATGTTTACACATTCGGTGCCACGCCCCTTTTATGCAATGCCCAACCTATTCTTTCAGTCGAAGAGCGTGACACAGTTTTATTGATGTGCGACTATCAGTTTCACAAAATTTGGGTCAGAAAAAATGTGCCACACCCTTTGTTCAACGCCCATCAAATTTACCAGAAGCTTTAAACATTAGCTTTAGAACGACGGTATAAAAATACGACTTATAATTCCGAAGCTATTCCATATAAAAGATTTGAGTTGTATGGGCGGTGTCACACCTCCTCGTTCAATACCCGCCCCAATCCATCTATCGAAGGCCACAACTAAATCGTTAGTCTGTGCCAAATGTCATTGATGTGCGACCTGTAGTTCTGAAGTTATTAAAATGTTTTGGATTCCTTGAAAAGTGCCACGCCCCTTGTCCAACGCTTATGAAATTTTACCAGTGGAACGACACCCTTAGACGGTCGACCTGTACAAAATTTTAATGTTGTCCAACCTATAACTCCGATGATATTCTATATTAAAATTTTAGGTTGTATGGGAGGTGTCACGCCCACCTGTCAGGTTGTATTTGCACTATGTGATTTACCGAGATTTAGTCAAGATGAACATTCCGTGGAAGATTTAGCTCAGTCGGCTGTCTAGTTTTTGAATTTGATTTCCGTGTGACCAGTAAACGAGCAAACATACATTCATTTTTATATATATAGATATAGATTCAAGTCGTTTTTAAAAATTGAATGGAATTGTAGACAAAAGTCAAGTCAAAAGTCAGGCATATGGAAGCATTTAGATCGTCTTAAGTTAATAATTTGACTACTGCTTGACTAAGGTGGTCTGGAAAGTTTCCGAACCAATAGAGATACAAGAAATGTTTTCAAAGTCTCCTTGTAAGTCTAAACACTACTCACAGCTGTGATTTATTGTGCCTATTTAGCTTTGGAAATGTTAATTTGTTCGTTAAACCCGAACTTCTACCATGTTTAAATTCCTCCGCTCCGCCGCAGTCCGTTCGGTGTTAATTTCATATCGAGTTTGGGAACTTTTCAGACCATACTCGTATTTAAAACGTAGCTTTATTAAATCTTGGTTTACTTGGAGTAAATTTTGATATAAAAACAATTAACACTGGGATTACTTGGAATAAGTTTTTATGTCGAAAGAAGTTAAAAAAGGGTTTAAAATTAAAGGATCTAGGATTAAAAAAAATTATACCCTTTCAAAATAAATCCTCATACATTTTTCATGGTCGCGAAATAAATTGTCAAAGTTAGCCCTAAGGTGTTAAAGATTAAGGACCAAATTTCGTGTTATCAGAAAAACTTTATAGAAAGTTTTAAATTTATAGATTTAAATTAAAGTCATCTACAAACATAGAAAAAATCTAAAAACACAAAAATAAAAGCTAAAAATCGCTTAGTTTGGCTGAAAATTTTACATTTCACTGCTGCAACTTGAAAATGAAAACGTCAAAAACCCGATTGAATACGAAATAGGAACCACACCTAATGCACAAAAAAAATAATATTGTGCTTGTTGTAAGCTGCTTTATATTCAAGCGCACAACAATAACAACAACGAGGAGAGTCACTCTAAAAAAAAACCAATTCAACATAAACCGCCAATGGTCAACACGCGTAAGTCGACTTGATGCCATGAACCGAGCGAAAGCCGACGAAAGCGCGCATTAATGTATTCAAAATATCCTCGAGGTGTGCAGCTGAGTGTGGCTGCGTGAATGAGAATGTTTGTGTGGGTGTGAGTGTGAATGTGTGTGTGTGCGTGGGTCACACAAATGCGCAGACTCGCACAAATCGACAAAAGCAGAAATGCTAATTTGCAATGGACATGGCGGCGCGTTCGTTGCAGACTTTTAACATAAATCAATTTGGGCCAAGTGGTGGCCGGAAGAGAGCGCTGAGGTGTTACTGTTGTTGTTATTGTGCTGCTGGGTTGTGGTGATGGTGGTGGTGCTGGATGTTGTTGTTGTTGCTGCTAGCTTTGCTTTTGGGATTTTACAATGCACACAAACACAAATACTCATACATATTCATACACATACAAATGTACATATTTGTATGTATGTATGAGTATATCACCGTGCGACAAAAATGAAAAAAATTTTTCACACTGGACAAACATAGTAATACTGCGTACTCAGTTTTTCATTTATACATCCTTTGTCCTTTTAAAAGGACTTCAAAGTTTTGTAAGGGATAAAAATAAAAACAATATAAAAAATACTCAACCTCGTTAGAATATAGCAATATGTATATCAAATGAAAGAGAAAAGGCTCAAGAATTTAAATAAAATTGATTTTTTATCTATTTGTAAAAAAAGGATATGAAAAAGGTCCTTAATCCTTTATATCCTTGAAAATTTACCTCACATTTTCTTGAAAAGTAAGTATGTTAAAACCCCGAATCTCCCTGATAACGTGTCAAAATTTCATTATTCTCGCTTCATTGATTTTGTATCTTTTTATGATTTAAAATACTGATTCTCAAATAAATAAGAATTTTTGTACTTCATTAGACTTGCAGCTTCCGCCTTTTTTTTAATAACTTTCGAGCCAATAAAGTTAGAGTCATAAAATTTTGACACGTGATCAAGGAGATTTTGGGTTCTAACATACCTAATTTTTTGAAGAAAATTCTATATACATTTCCAAGGATATAAAGGATTAAAATTTTCAAAGGACCTTTTTCATATCTTTTTTTTACAAATAGATAAAAAATAAATTGTATTTAAATTCTTGAGCCTTTCCTCTTTCATTTGATATACATATCGCTATATTCTAACGAGGTTAAGTATTTTTTATATTTTTTTATTTTGTATCCCCTCCAAAATTTGGAAGTCCTTTTAAAAGGACAAAGGATGTATAAATGAAAAACTGAGTACGCAGTATTACTATGTTTGGCCTCTAGTTTCACGCCCATATGGATTTTTTCCAGTGTGAAAAATGCTGTCGCACGGTGTATCGAGTAAATATACAACAAGGAGTGTTTGGAATTGTTGTTGGTGGGGTTGCGATGGGCGAATGTGCGTAAGTTGCTGCTTGCAGGTTCATGCGAAATGTAGTGCAGTTGTACAGAGTGTCATTGTTGTTGTTGTTATGTGTATGTGTGTGTGTGTGTTTAAAAGGCTAATGCGATATTTTCATTTATGGCACAGATTGCATAATTGCTTGCAACACCACCAAAGCGCAGTCGAAAATAGGGCGCGGCCAGTAGTAACGACTGCACTCGAAGCGACAATGACAGCCAATGTGACCAGACACACACTGAGCTGTGACAATGAAATTGCAAATTTATATAACTGCCAATGCACTGTTGTTGTATAATGTTTTAATTGCTTCCTAAAGGGTTCGGGACACTGCACACAAATGAACCGGATGAGCCGTTTCCTTTTTGACCTTATCTCTGTTGGGCGCCAACCGCAAAACAACAACAACTACAACAAAAAGTACAACAACAACAAGAGCAACACAATCATTAATACAGACGACTTGAGCATGACCGCAAATTATGTTGTGCTCGTTTTCCGGCGCCACAGAGTGTCTGTGGTACCTTTTCTGCCTTAAACAAAGCGCACTCGAATGTATGTAATTAGTGAGACCAAAAATCCTGTACATAAATATAATAAAAATATAAAAAAATAATCAACAAAATTACAAAACTCATTAAAGGGGCCAGCAACTTGGTTACATACAGCAGAAGTTAAAAAAATTACTATAAAAAATCAAGCAACTCAAGGAACTTGCAACCACTTTTGGCACATTTCTTGCTTGGTTGTTGTTGGTGTATGTTTGGCGTTGTGTCGGATACACCAGCGAGTGAGTTAGTGTGGCAACCACTTCGACGATGGCAAAGGTGCTTCGAAAAGTCTCGACTGCAGCAACAAACATTATTTTGCTACACAGCAACAACGCACCAACGCCAACGCGATAATTCAAGGATGTCAAAAAAGTTTTGCCTGCACTGCGACTCACTTTTGATAATTTCGTTCGTTCATGGAGCGGGGGGGGGGGTTGGAAAATTGCGCCAAATTTCAGCGCAAACTTTCAAAGTTGCGCCCGAGCAGGCTACCACCAACGACTATCCAAGGTGGAAGGCTATGAAAACAATAACAACAATCAAGCACAAATACCAAGCAACTCGCGAAGGAGCAGGTGACGGCGAAGCAGCAGAGCAGTTGGGCGCCAAGCAAAAGTTTCGACTGTTGATTAATTGTTGTTTTAATTAGAACGTAATTAAAGTGATGTAGGCACTGAATATGTTTTTAAATTTTGCTATCGCCGCTGCTGTGCGCGCAGTGTTCAATGGGCGCTGGGGTTATTGAAATTATGGCCAACATTATACAAGAAAAGTAAGGGGCGTTGTTCTAGAGTTGAGTTGAAAAAATATGGTTTTTTGTTTTACAAAGTTGAGATTATTTTCTGTTGTCAAGTTGTAGCTTAAGACAGCTTACTGTGCTTGATGTCATCGACAGAAGATTTTAAGAATTTTTCTTTATGATGAATGAAGCTTTCAAGTCTGTTAACAAGTACTGATCAGACAATACGTGTTGTATGTAGATGAATAAGAAAACAATGATCTGTATGAGCTGCTTAACCCTTTAGACCTCAAATTTTATCCTGTTGGTCGATATTACTTTTTGGTATTTAAATCATGAAAGACTTGGATAAGAAGTGTGCAGACGACATTCGAAGACTTTTGAACAATTTTAGCTTAAAACGGGTTAAATAAATTTTATATCAATATTTTGTAATTACCGAACAATTATTTCATATTTGTGGAAAAATACAAAATTAATATTTTTTGGATTTTATTTCAACATTATTAACCCACATCGGCCCAATGTTCGATTATCGAACAGCAAATTTTAGCATTTTCCATAAATTTTTTTTGACTCTTTTTTAAACTTTAAACGCGAAAGTTTTGCATAATATGACGGTCTGATTTGTAATAAATAATAACAAAAGTAAAAATGGGATATTTTGTATAATATGGGATAAACATATTCATTTCTTGCACCTCTTCCCAGTTGTATGAATTCAGCAAACAAAAGGTAATTTTTGACATAATTTCAAAAGCACCGAAAAACATTAAAAAATAATAATATTTAAAAAAATAACTATGCAGTCTTGTTAAAAATTGATCAAACTCTCGAAAATATATTTACACTTTTCCCATAAAACCAATGTTATAGCCACAATATATATTTATAGTTTGGTGTTCGATTTATTAAACACCAAATATCTCGAAAACCAAAAATTGAAAAATTTTTTTTACCCCAAATTTGAATTTTCCGACCCCATTTCACCTTAAAAAAAACTGTTTCATTCGAATATTGACAAAAAAAATCGCTGGGCTTATATGGGTTAAAGAAACAGGGTGTTGCTCAAACGCGCCCAATTCGTAGACTTCAATTAGAACACAAACTTTCCCTGATATCGCTGCAAATTAATGGACATTATTTTCGGGATAACGGTACAATTTTTATAATTTGCTTTGAATTCACTTCGAAAACTATTAATTTATTGGTGCCAACTTAACCCTTTCAGTCACAATGTCCAATATATTGGACTACAGCCCATACAATTCATACAGAACGGGTTTATTTTCATGTCGGAAAGGGTTAAATTAAACCCATAAATCAATCGTAGCTTTTGCTAATAGATGACAATGGTGGAAGTTGCTCTCAACTTTGGGGTCGAAAGGGTTAAGGATATAGAGGTATGAACAATAAAGCTGCCGCGAAAAAGATGTTAGACGCCCAAATTGGATGTTGACGACAGAGAGAAGGACCCCATCTTCGATGGAAGAATAAAGCTAAGGACTCTCCATCACTTCTTGGTTTGACTTACTGCAAAAGAAGAAACTTTTGCGGCAGATTGTAATCTGATAAAGGCTTGTTATGGCCACTTAAGTAAGCAAGTTGGCAAATAAGTAAGATGCAGAAATTTCAAGTTGATTGCGAATATTTAAAGACATTGAAAACACACATTGCATTACAATAAAAAGATTTAAAATTAGTTTGAATTTTTGCTCTAAAATAATTTCGATTGAAATTTCAAAAACATTTGTGCTGTGTCAGCATTCTCAGCACCAGCAACACAACAGGTTAGTTGAAGCTGCAGCGCAAAGTATTTTAAAGTTTTCCACACACACACACACACTTTAGTATATATTTTTGACACTGATTAGAAATGTTTGCAGCTCGTGCGCCCCGGCACCGGCAGCACTTTTCACTGCGCTGCCATTGCATTACAATAAAAAGATTTAAAATTAGTTTGAATTTTTGCTCTAAAATAATTTCGATTGAAATTTCAAAAACATTTGTGCTGTGTCAGCATTCTCAGCACCAGCAACACAACAGGTTAGTTGAAGCTGCAGCGCAAAGTATTTTAAAGTTTTCCACACACACACACACACTTTAGTATATATTTTTGACACTGATTAGAAATGTTTGCAGCTCGTGCGCCCCGGCACCGGCAGCACTTTTCACTGCGCTGCCATTTCCGCCTGGCAGCAGGAAAATAAATTTTATCTGCATGTTTGGTTGGCATACGACTTTGACTTTGAGCTGCTGCTGCTTCTTTTTTTTTTTCAAACATACATACATACATAGATATATGTAGGTATGTCTTCCATAAAAAGCATGGCAATAAATTTTCGTATATCCTAACGACGCGTGCACACATAAAAGACGGAAACGGATGTGACTCATTTGTGTGTGTTGGTGCGTGCGCGTCGGTCGTCTTCCACAACATCTAAGAACATCGAATGACGAACGAAGCAAAGCACAACAAGAAGAACAAAAACAATACGCATGGATGTGATATTTTGATGGGCTAATAAAATTTGTTGCTGCTATTGCTCATCGCTTGTCGACTGGGGTCTGAAAGGATTTTCGATTTGTTTGTGGGCCCCGCAGCGCTAAAAAGTCAATAACTAATGGCGACGCACAGTCGAAATAAACACACACACACACACAACAATAGAATGAATGCGCATTTGATTGTATTTGTTGCGAGTCCTTGTTATATTTAATACAATTCGCATGTCGTCATTTGCAGCAATATTGAAGAAACCAAAAAATGCGAACGCGCTACGTGCGCGCATGCAGCCAACTGATTATTAAATTTTTGCTCAACCAAGTCAGAACGTCAGACAGACAATTGTTGCTGGCAAAAATTCCATGGCTCAAGGATATTTTTGCATGCAAAATGACTCATCAACTAAGTTTCAAACGCTTTTCAAAGCATCACAAGCAAACACAACACGCTGCGACAAATCAAGGCGATGCAAAATTCTGCAACTCTAAATGCATTAATCAGTAAACGCTTAGCGCCAAACATGGAACAACAATACGAAAATTAGCCAAATGTCAAAGTCAACAGGCGGCGGCGGTGAGATAAACGCCGCAGATCGCAGTGACAGTGTGATAATTTGATAGCGGCGGCACAACCAGTCGACAGCCGGACGTAGTAAATGAAAAATTATTTTGCATTGCTGCTATTGTTGTTGTTGTTGTTGCTGAGTTAAGTGAATAAGCTAATTCAAATTTGTCACTTTCACTTCGCGGCTGCGTTGCGTCCAAGTGTTATTGTTGTGCGACATGAAAAATGTTCTGCTTTGACCTTCAGCTGTCAAAGCAATGCGGCCAAGCTGACGCTGACCAAATCTAATGTTCATTAAGGACATCAAGTTCATCTGGCAGTGAGCAGTGACTAAGAAAAATAGTGGACAGTAAATTGGCCAGTAAACCAATGAATGAACTCGAATAGAGAGTAGAATATGTGAAGCAAAGTTTTTGTTGTTGTATATAGTTAATCACTAACCAGATTATGTTTTCAATGCTGACATTTGAATTTCTTGTGATATACTTTGGTAGGATAATGTTGCTGAAAGGACCACAATTGAAGGCCATTTGTCGAAGAGAATAAACTTAATTTCAATGAAGTAAACTGCAAGCCGACAGCTTCACGCTTAAGAAAATTTAAGTGAGTAAAAGACAGTTTTGGGAAGACTTTTCTTGATTAATTTTACTAAAAGGCGGATTGAACTAAATTTGTACAGTGTCTGCGCAAGACTTGGCTTGTCAGTCTGGTGGTGCAATGGTCTCCTTTGATAGTTGAGTACTTCCTGGCCTAAAAACGTTTTGCTTGAATTTTCATTCTAGCATTTTCAAGATGCCAGCACTGAGAGCTTCAGGCAGACCCACTTGGATTGAGGTTTTCGGCCCCAATGCGTTAATGGGATGACAATTCAATGGTGATATATGGCACCACAGGATCCACTCAAATTTGTATGGTGGTGGAGTATATTGGAAGAAGAGTCAAAGGCAACATGACATTATTTAGTGTACGATTTTCCTATATCGATGCTCTGGAACCTCCTACTTCATGCGGTTTGAGAAGCGGAGCGGTTTGAAGTTAAATGGCGATCAAAGTTTACAAAAGTGCAAGAAAATTCGACAGTTTCCCAAAAGTTGTTCTTAGAGGGTTAAAATTTGTGATTTTCCCCCATTAGTTTTTTGCTTTTGAACCCTTCTTCCGACCCTTGATGGGCTTTCCATACAAAATGATCATTTGAATTCGACTAATTGCTTTGCAGCTGCTCAGAAATAGCTCTTAGAGGGTTAAATTCTATGATTGACCCACTAATTTTCGCTTCTGAACTCTTTTTCCGAACATACTAACCCCCCTTTTCCAACCCTTCATGGAGCTTCCATACAAAATGATCATTTAAATTCGTCTAATTGCTTTACAGCTGGTCACAAGTTGGTTTTAGAGGGTTAAAATCTATGGTTGACCCTACTAATATTCAATTCAGAACTTATCTTCCGAACATACTGAACCCCTATCTCCAACCCTTGATGGGCTTCCATACAAAATAATCATTTAAATTCGACTAATTGCTTCACAGCTGCTCAGCAGTTGCTCTTAGAGGGTTAAATTCTATGACTGACCCCACTAATTTTCGCTTTTGAAACCTTCATCCGAACAAACTTACCCCCTATCTCCAACCCTTAATGGGGCTTCCATACAAAATGGTACTTTTTATAAAATGGGCGCCCATAGCTCTCAGGTTGCCCCCAGACGTCTCAAATGTATGATTGACCCTCATTTATTTTTCCTTCCGAATGTTTTTTCCATACATACCAAATCGCTATTTCCAACCCTTAAGGGAGCTGCCGTACGAAACTAGTCATTTTCAGTGGAATTTGATTGTAGCTAAGAAAGCAGAGCAACATCATATCTCGAAAACTATTGAACCGATTTGAATGATATAAATAACGATTAGCAAAATGCTTCAGTGTACAAAAATACAAAATTATCTAAAGTTCAAATATTCACCACCAAAGGGCGCCTCCCATACAAACATAGTTGTGAGGCTGTTAACTTTTGGGTTTCTATGAACCAAAAATCAAAACGTATTGTCGAACCTCATGGCAAAATTTTAATTGATTAGTGAAACCAATATAAGGTATTTGCCCTTTTGAAGCCTTGGAATCAGAGTAAATAAAAATAATAATTTAATCTCAAGTTAGAGTAAACAAATGTTAACAAATGAGTCATTTTAACCCACAAACGAGTGGCTGCAGAAGAATGAAACTTATGTTGCCGGCCATTTCGGATCAAAGCTTACAGCATCTTTCTTCTCTGTGCAGTAGGAACTGCAGGCAGATTGTTAACCCAATGGCTACAATCATTTTCTATGAGCAAATCACCTGGAAAAAGCAAATATTTGAACATATCTGACAGTGCGGATGTCTTCCGGACTAATTTCTGGGTGTCTGGCCGAATCAGGTCTTAACTTATGGGCTGAGCAGCAGGGTCCCTGCGAATTTGCTTTAAATCTTACTGACCTCTGGATAAATCTAAGTAGATCCTATGCTGTTAAGGAACTTTGGCTCCTTGACAGCACAGGATCTACTTAGATTTCTCCAGAGGTCAGGAAGATTTAAAGCAAATTAGGAGGGAACCTCAAATCAGAGAGTAATGAACGTAGAAACTCTTCGTCAAAGACAAAAAAACATTCCAGTAAAACGGACAAAAAACCAATAAAACAAAAATGCAGTGCACACACAATACATAGAAATTTTTGATCCAATCAATAATAACTGCTCACATGTTCCATGCAAATTGACCATTTCCCATAACATGCAATGATAATAATTTAATTCATAAATGATTTAAATGCCTTTGCTGTCATTCAACTAACAATTTTGCTGAAAGCGTATTGATAACCGCAGCAAATGTTTGATGCATAGCTACAACAAAAAATGCCCCTAGCACAGTTTGTTGTTGCATTTTTCTGCTGCTCACATAATTCATTCATGGGATTTATAAAAATTTTCCCATTTAGTAAAATTGAATTTCTTTTGCTATTACACAACAATTTGATTCCGATAGTTGTAACAGTTTATTGACGCACACGCACACACACATACACACACATTGCACACGCACACAACATTGGCGGCTGTGTTGGCGTTTGGGAAAATTCAATTTTTATTTTAACAAGCGACAGCGAATTGCTGCGGCATGAAAAACGTGCAATGCCTTTACAAATCTGTAACTTAATTTATAAATAACAACAACAACATAAGCAAACAAATACAAACTCTTTCAAGGCGGCACACGAGCTACAACAAAAAGCAAAACAGACAGAAAAATGTAATCAAATTTGATTTGATAAAATTTAATAAATTAGTTTGCCGCCTTCACACAACTGGCAGAGATTAAAAAAAAATATATATGTACCTATATATGTACACACAATATACATATACAATATGTATATATATACACCAGTAGAGGAAGCAAGATTTTTTTGTTGTACATGTTTTTTTTATACATTTGCGTGCAATTCATGAAAACCATTTGCACTGCCAGAACTTTTGGTTGAATTCAATTTGTGCACAACACACAAAAAAAACGTTGTATTAATAAAACACAACAACAAGAAATGCGGTAAGAGGAAACTTTTCACTTTACTGCAGCATCTTTAATGTTGTTTTCTACCCATTTTTCGTTTTATGGCAAATGTGCGTTAAAACTTGCGCGCAATGATTTATCATTTCATCTCGTTCACCACTAATGTCTGTCTATCCGTCGGACGAGCACAGCCCGCTCCGACGCCCACGTGCGCCACTACAACGAGTGTGTCATGTCATCGGTGGCCGCCTGCGGCGTTGACACTAACGTCAAGTGCGATGATTATAATGATGGCGTTCGCTATGTGAAGCTGCCGCCGCCGTTGCAGCTGTTGGTGCTTTTGGCGGTGCGAACGCGTGATGTTGATTATGGAAAACACTACTAAAACGGTCGCTAAATGCAAAAAAAGTGCTCTAGTACTGTTTCCGCGAGGGGCTGAGTGTGTGTGTGTGTGTGTGTGTGGGTGGAGGCGTTTCAAGCAGCGCCATAATTGAGATGCTCAAGTCGTTAAGCTTTTAAAGCGGAAAACTTGCGAGCCACCGTTCAACCATTTATGAATGTAAGAACTTTTATAGAAAATATGAAAGGAATTAAAGTAGAGAAAAATAAAAAAAAACTATGCAGATATACACAGAATTAGATGGATTCAGTATTAAAATTGTATAAAATTAATTTAAAAATTAAATTAATTTTTTACAATTTTATACAATTAAACTAACAAAAGAAACGATATACGACTGTAGTCTGTAGTCTTGTAGATTTCGATCTCAACATTAAGATGGTAGCACTGGTCAACAAAAGATAGGTAATCAATCATTAGTGATGGTGTTAGTGCACTGCGATCTAGAAGGTCTTTTGTGCCACTTCCATGGACTCACAGTTTATTCTTAAATCCAACCTTCGCGACACATTTTAGTGTGAAACCTCTGCCTCCTGGAAATTCGTGTCTTCACAAATTCCTAGTTTAGCCAGATGATAGTTTGACTTGCAATGCTCTGTCGAAATGAGTTAGGGAATCTATTTCCGTCTCATTTAAAAGATACTTAAAATAATTTCAACCATTTTGGATGTGTTGTTGTTGCTCGACAATGGTGTACAATGGTGTACAATTTGGTTACAATTCGAACATGTGTTTCAAAAGGCATTCAAGATAAGTTAGACGCTGTGTACCCCGACTCGGCACCATAGAATAGAATAGAATTTGATGGGGTTTGTTGCACTGAGACCTGAAGTAGTCTATTATGCCCCCTACTGCTAACAGAGAACATCCCCTAACATCATCCCATCTGTAAGCCAGAAGAGGCCCAGGTAACGCTACGACATTGCAGTGTAGTAGTTCGGGAGTTTCCTCCGCCCCGCCCCTTCCAGACTCTACAGACGCCCACCTCTTCTAGCCCGATTGTATGCATATTGTAACGATGAGTCACTCTGTGCTGTGCTATGCATGAATGCTTTTACGAGCATACTTTTAGGCATGCTATAATGTCTATATGGCAGGGACGGTTCGCGACGGTAATAGGTTGTGCTAGAACGATCGAGATAGAGAGTACAACTGAAATGTGCAAGAAACATCGGCGCGATAAGAAACCCAGTATAAAAGCGGCAGTGTGCAGCGCAGGGAGTCGGGTTTGTGTTGAGCAAGCAAAGGGGGAACATACAATAGTAGTAGTGTAAAGTAGAACAAGTGTAAATTTAGAAAAAAAGCGATTGTTGGTTTTTGACTGCGTTTGCGCTGAGTAATTGAAGTGGTTTTATTTTTAAGCACAATCCTAACGAACTCGAGAAGTCATTTTCGTAACAGTATGTTTGCTCAGTTTGCAGTACCCAGTTAGAAGACCGGTGACCAGTCTAAGCTTGTTTTTCCTTAGTTGGAGGTGTTCTTCACTCCAATAACATCAAATAAAGATTTTCGACTGCCTCCTTCGGTTCTCTCCTCCAATGTTAGTGATTCTTTCGAACCATAATTTACTACTGTGAAATTTTTGAAGAGTAGGATTTAAATTTTGCTGAAAGACAGTGATCCTTCGGGTCGTTCAACAACTGTAACCACTGACAAAAACATGGCTCAAGTTTGCATTAAAATAAGAGAGACAGCGGTGACTTTGAATCTGTCTAAAGAACGTATTTGTCATATATTGAAAAAGGATTTAGGTATGAGAAAGCTTTCTCCGCACGTTGGATGCCTCGTTTGCTCATTGGACATGATTTAGTGCAAGAGTTTTCGATCTCGATAGTCCGCAATCTCTCATTTTATGCGGTTGGGTGAAAAAGTGCATGAGCCACAAAATTTTGGGGCTAGGGTGGGGCTAAATGACGAGGTCAACGTTCACAAAAACGCTGGAAAATTCGACCAATTGCTCTACATCTGGTTAGAAGTTGCTCTTAGAGGGTTAAAATCTATGACTGACTGCCACTAATTTTCGCTTTTGAACCCTTCATCCGAACATACTTACCCCCTATCTCCAACCCTTAATGAGGCTCCCATACAAAATGATCGTTTTTACACAATCGACTCCCACTGCTCCCAGGTTGCCCCCAGACGTGTCAAATGTATGACCGACACCCATTTATTTTCCCTTCCGAATGTTTCTTCCAAACATACCTAGCCGCTATCTTCAAGTCCCCTATCTCCAACCCTTAATGAGGCTCCCATACAAAATGATCGTTTTTACACAATCGACTCCCACTGCTCCCAGGTTGCCCCCAGACGTGTCAAATGTATGACCGACACCCATTTATTTTCCCTTCCGAATGTTTCTTCCAAACATACCTAGCCGCTATCTCCAAGTCTTAAGGGGGCTGCCATACAAAATTTGCTATTTTCTATGCCATTGGCTCCCCACTTGTAACTGTAGTAGTAAAGTAAGCGAGAAAACATCGTATCTCGGAAACTATTGAACCAATTTGAATGATTTATTCAGCGATCGCCAACATTTTTGAGTACAAAAAATACAAAATTAGTTAAGGTTCAGAAATTCACCAACAGAGGGCATCTCCCATACGATGGGAGTTGTAAGGTTGTCAACTTTTGGGTTTCTACAAAGCAGCAATCAAAATGTACTGTCGAAACCCCATTAGCCTCCCCCATTTATTTTTTGCTTTTTGGTTTGGTTTTTGGTTTTTGCCGTCAAACGTAGTCAAATCGTTTGTTTGACACAAATTCATTCGGTCTCATTTGATTGTCATTTCGTATGGTAAATCGTAGTCATACATGCAGGCAAACACAAATGACACCATATGACAACACGTTCACATTTAACTGACTACAAATGCCACACTACTTTATATTACATAGTCAGAAAGAGGCATTAGAATGAAAACTTTTCAGATAACCTTCGTATAGAGTACAAAGGGGACAATTTTGAACATATGATATCATTTTCATATCACTAAAGTAAAGCAGAAAATTTAATGTAGGCACTCTGAACACTTTAACTTAAATCCAGTTAAATTACATCATAATTTCCTTCGTTTGAAAGGAAACTTTTCAGCCCACTCGTACACTTAAGTACTAAAATAATACAATCATTAAAGTCATAAAATCTGAACAATAAAATCGTATAAAATTTCGCCATTACTTAGTTCCATTGAATTTCACACAATAACCATTTATTTTGTTGTTGCCTTTCAGTTTTATTTTACAGCGCAGTCATTGGTAATTTTTGTTTGTTTTTGTCGAAGGTCTGTGAATTGAAGGGTTGGGGAATTCACTTGAAGAAATCCGCATGTCGATTGTATGCACTTTGAATATTCAAGAGTTGCAGCAAAAGCAAAACCATAAACAATAAATGCAAAAACAATACTTCAACCAGCACAAATGTCAGCCAAGTTAATGGCGCACGACTTGAGCCATGAAGAATCTCATTGGATTTGTGTGTGTGTGGCCCTTTGGTTCTCATTCCCTCTCACCTCTCACCTCTCACCACGTATCAAAAAGCGTACAAATATTTAAGGACATTTGAGACGAGGTCAATTGATAACACCAAACAAATTACATTTGCATACACATTGCATTACAAACATACATATACAACATACAGCCAGACAAATGACTTGGCCGCCGGTTGTTGTTGTTTGCACAAAGCCGTAAACAGTGCAGCAATTAGCGCTCGTTTAATTAACTAAAACTGGTTTAAATTTAACGCTAGTAAGTTATGTAATTACACACCATTACCAATAACAACAACAACAACAATAAATAGCAAAAAAAATAACAATGGCATGTTAGACTACAACTGTCGCAATTAGCCTGCAGATGTAAACTTAAAACCGCGAACGCTTTTAGCCAACGGCGCAAAGTGCAAACAAGTTAAAAGCAAAGAAATGTAAGAGAAAAACAGGCACCAAGACAACAACAACAAAATGACAGCGCAACAAGAGAATTTTCGTTTATCAACGAAAGTTGTGCCGCACATACAAACGAAAGTAAAGCGCAGACACAATGAAAACATTTCAATAAAGTACAAATTTCAACTGTGGAAACTATGCTGTAATGAGCGAAGAGTGAGGGCTGAGCTGATACAGTGGGATGAAGTACAAAGCATTAGGCGCTGGATGGAAATATTTTTAATAATAATTAATTTTTATAATTTTTAATTTAGTTTAGTTAGAAGTTTATGTTTGGTCAAACTTTTACTTCGACATTTCTTTTGATGAGTCAAGTTTATGTTGATAATACTGTGCAAGTCGAAAATTCCAACATGAGGGGAACCTACTGAGCGACTTTTCTATAGGTGTACTGAGTTAAGATACACCAGCCGTTTGGCTGGAATGGCTCTAGTTTAAGTGAAATCCGACTTTGAATTTTGCTCATTTCAGTCGAGTTCGTTGCTTAAGTCTCCGAAGGTTTAAATGCTAATAGGTCCTAAATCGTTCTGAATATCGCTTTACTGTCTTTGGCAAGTTTGTAGATATTTTAACGACCAACAAATTTGCTTAAGACACCAATCCAAAAAAAATACATTCAAATTTTTTTTCGACAAAAATGTGTTTCTTTAAAAATATTTAAATAAAATCAAAAAGTGATAATTTTGTATTTTTCCATAAATATTTTATAATTTTTCTGTAGTTAAAAAATATTGATACAAAATTTATTTAACCCGTTTTAAGCTAAAATTGTTCAAAAGTAAACCAGCTCTAGAACTGTAACAAAGGGGCGTGGCGACTTCAAATGTCGTGTGCACACTTCTGAGATAAGTGTTTCATGATTTAAATACCAAAAAGTAATATCGAGAAACAGGTTAAAATTCGGGGTCGAAAGGGTTAACAGAAAGGTTTTTTGTCTTGTTTGGTACATGTGGACTGATGAACACAATTCGCCCTCAGCGACTGATTTTTTTTACAAAAAGTTACATTTTAACCAACCAACCACTTCTCATATTCGTTTGACTTGGCATTGTGCAGCTTTTACCTTTTCGGAGAAGTGCATTTCTCAATGAATGAAAAGCTTTTGAGGACTTCAGGACTTCAAAAGGCTTGTACCGGCAGCCTGAATTACAACCCGGACGATCTTAATTAAATAAATAATTTTAATAATTAAAAAATTAAATAATTTCAAGTCACGAAAGCCTCGCACGAACTTGAACAATAAAGTCCAATGTGTATTGTCTTCAGTCGGTTAAATCCAGCTCAATTTCACTGCGGATTTTCGCATTTCAACAATGTCCATGGCTTCTTTTTGCTTTCAAGGCCATTCCTGGCCGACGATGTGCGCAAATGTAATCGAATTACGCCAACAATGGCGATTTCCCCCAACAGGCAACGTGCAACGATTCTTTCACTGCGCTATTATACACATTTCTTAGCTGCAAGCTGTGCGTTTGGTTTGCTCTGAATCTGCTCTAATTTTACACAATTCTTGCTGCCAAAAAAAAAAAAAACAAAAAGACTGACGATAGAGAAAATAATAAAAATAAAGATACTAAAAAAATCCTCAGGGGAAACAGAAAAAATCGTAATGAAATGAGCAATAATTGTGTGTCCTGTGAACAAGCGATGCGCACTGCTTCCTGTCACGGGGCGGTCTGCATTAAATTTGCACTGTGACTGTAAGAAAGAAGAAGAGCGAAAGAGCTGAGACAGGAAGCGAGTGAGAGTGGCCACATTTAATCTGGAATGCAGGCTAATTCGACTTGCAAATTCTGCTTTCTTGGGTTGTTTGCGTTGCTGAGTTGTCCAAGAGACTTGAGAAGATATTCAGAGTTTGGTAGTGAAATGAATGCAATGACGAGATGCATTAAAACGAAAGACAGACAGGAAGGAATTGGGAACAATTGTTTAAAAAAACGCAGCAAGTTTGAGCGGAAAAAATAAAAAAGCAATGCACAGACAAGACACGACTGCAGTCAGTGACTGAATGGAAGTTTATGCATAAAATTAAAAACAAATAAAACTGCTGATGGAAGAAACTAACCTAAGCAGATTGGCTTCAGAGTGCTCGACTTTGCTTTTTGCTCGAGAGCTAAATGAATGGTTGTAGCAGGAAATTGGCGCAAACTAGATAAGGTGACGGATGGGCCAAGACATGCAGCTCGGAAATGATCGAATAAGACATGTCCGACATGGTCATGTAAGCCAAGAAAACACAGCAACAACATAAACAAAACACAAACAAAACATGCTTGAACAACAATTACTGCCACTGGGACTGAGTGGCCAAGCATATCAATTACAATTTGGCTGCCTTGCTTTTGGCCATAAGGAAATGTTTATGTCATTTGCAATTTTGTCAACGCAATTCAATTGCATGTCAGCATGTCTGACGGCTAATTTGGACTAAACAAAATAAACAATTCACAAATTCCTAAGTTATAAAACACTCATTGTTGCATATACACTCACACTAACACATAGACACAGTCACAGCGAGGTGTGCGATTTAACACAGCGACCGTGTACGTCTTGGCTGAGGGGGCCAAGGCAATGTCCAAAACAATGAAAAAAAATCTACTCACAAACTAATCGAAACGAGTTTGCTGCATTAGGTAAACGAGTAACTTGACACAAGAACCAGAATGCCGAACAGACAAAGCGATTGTTCACACTTGTTGTTGTGGCATTCAAGAGACGTTGGCATTGGAGTGAGAGAAAGAAGTGTGCAGTGAAGTGGTAAACATTATATTTAGACAAATTGCAAGAATTAGAAAAAGTTGCGTAAGCGTTAATTCGGGTGTTGCTACAAAAATTGTTGATGCTTCCGAGGCAAATGTTGACATTATTGATTCTAGAAAGACTGCAAGTTTTCCATAGCTACAGAGACCACTTATTATATGCGCTGATATCTCGAAAAGTACATACGGGATTTGGCTAATTGTATTTGTAGAACCCTAATTGTTGAACCAATTGTAGAACCCAATAAAAAAATAAAAGTCATCAAAGCAAAAGTTGATAGAAATACTAAGGAAAATATATTAAAAATCAAAAACCGTCAAAATGACCGCAATGGTCTTTCTAGTGTTAAGCAGCTGAGGCTAAAAGAAGTTAAGAGTATAAGAATATAATTATAGAAATCTTTTTATAATTCTGTGGATAAAAACAATAACGCTTAAGTCGACTTAAGACATCATTGAGTAGACTTAAGCGATTATTGCTTTTGATCACAGAATTATAATTATAGGGGTCCAGCTGACCCACAATTAAAGGCCACGGCCGGCAATTAAACTTTTGTAGCTTCTTTAAGCTTCATTACAGCCATTATCAACAATAGGAAAGTCTAAAGAAGAGTCAACGAAGACTGATGGTTCGAACACGTTGAAGACGACTACAAGATGCAAGCGTCTTTAAACGTCGCCGTGTAGCCAACTACATGATGACAATGAAGCAACAGAGTTGCAATGATATTTTTGGGTCGACCGATCACAAATTAGAAGGTAATTCTTATCTGAAGCCATGAGGAAAGTCAACAAAGTCTGTTAAGCTCAACACACTGCAGACGGCAGCAATAGGACCACAGGACTACAAGATGGCGTCGTCTTGAAACGCCGCCGAGTAGTCAACTACTCCAGGGGGAGAGTCAACGAAGTCTGATGGCCCCAACACATTTAAGAAGGGAGTAACTGCAGCACACGACTAAATGACGACGTCGTCTTCAAACGTCGCCACGTAGTCAAAAGTCAGGTAATTCGACTTTGAAGCTATGATGAAAGTCAACAAAGTCTGTTAAGCTCAACACACTGCAGACGGCAGCAATAGGACCACAGGACTACAAGATGACATCGTCTTCAAACGTCGCCGAGTAGTCAAAAACCAGCAAGGCTGGTGTTGAAAGGAATAAATATGTATTTAAATGTATAGAATTGCGATATGTACATATATATCGCATTGATTTATCTATGTCCGTCTGTTAATATGTCTTCCAATTCGTCTGTGTGATGGAAGGTATTCACAATTGCTTTCGAAAAAGTTGAGACACGAAACTGAAATTTCGTACAAACACTTTGGAAATCACGAGAACAACATATTGCCTAAAATGGGCGTGGTTTGCCCATTTTTAACAGGGTTGCCATATAAAGATATTTTTCAAAATATGAACTTTTAAATATTTACCGTTCGTTTAGGGATATTTTTGTCTGGAAATAGGTGTGAAATGCCTCGTTAACCCCTTGAGATACATAATAAGTCATAAGTTTAACTTTTGGTGAGGAAAGTTATACTTGTCAGTTAACCTTTTCCATGCTTTAAAAAAGTAAATGAATAGTTTAGATTTTTTTAAGAAAGAGTTTCCCTACTTTTATAAAAGTGGGCTTAATGTCTCTAAAGAACATTTTAATGCACGACAGCAAAATTGTAGCTTATTTTAATATTGTTAAAAATAAAATCTGTATGAAGAGTAGGCGTGGCCGTGGGCGAATTTTTTTCATTTTTGGAATAAATCATCTTCTACTTATGGCAAACCGTTATGCGAAAATTCAATCCTTTATCTTTTTTATTTCCGAAGTTATTAAATCTTTTGTTATACACTCGGAAAACATAAACCGAGCTGCGAAAAAGTGCTAAAATTAAAAACCCTCAAACACGTGTAACTTTATTTTTGATCTTCTACGAGAATCAGTTATCAAAATATTGACTTATATTTTTTGCTTCTGATTATGCATATTTCTAAAACTCTTAACTTCTCCGACTGTAGGGTACCAGCTCCTGGTAGGGAAAATAAAAAAAAAAATTATACCATACAATTCTTTGAAGAACTTTTAAGATCATAACGAAATTTCAGTTCTCTAGTGCAAAAACTATAGATTCTAAAGCTCAAAACACTCAAAACGATGCGAGCGTTTTTGCCTGTTTTTTCCCAACGTGCGTCGCTAAGTAGTCAACAACTCTAGGAGGAGAGTCAAGAAAGTGTAATGGCCCCAACACATTTAAGACGGCAGTAACAGCACCACACGACTAAAAGATGACTTCGTCTTCAAATGACGCCACGTAGTCAACAGTCAGGTAATTCTACTTTGAAGCCATGAGGAGAGTCTACGAAGTCTGATGGCTCACGGTAGCAACAGGACCACATAACTAACAAGATGGTCTTGTAACTTCGCCGTGCAACAACAACAACACAATTTAACTTTTTGTGCATCTAATCACAAATTGAAAAGTGCTTTCGAACTTCCTCTGCTAAGCATTTGTCTATTTCTATTAAATGATCCAAAAATCAATTTATATCAAAAGTCAATGTGTATTAATTTATAAAACAACTAAATTTTAACCGAAATATTAACTAACAATATTTTATTTACTATTCAAAACACACAGGAAACGTCATAAGAAATTCAACAATCAGTGCTGCCAATGCATTTGGTTTTGCTGAATAGAAAGAATTCTAAGCTTGACCTCAGCGACAATTGTGGTCAGTGTTCGTTCAGAAAATCATTTCCATAGAAAGGTTTTGATTCTATATTGTGACAGATGCGGTCGTACTGTTGCTATTCTCGTCTCGTCTTTCGCAGTCAACTCTTCGTTGACAGAAAGATCTCACTTTCTGCAGGACAATGATACGCTTAGAGCTCAACAGTAGATTAAGACTTTAAAGCTAACAATACCAAAGATATTCTAAAATGTTGACCATTTTCCGAGTATTATCAGTTTTTTAAGTGACCAAAACTCTCAGTCACTGAAAATATTCAAACACTCCACAACTCCAGCCAGTTGCCAACACTCAACGATGTTTCAGCATTTGAATTTTCCTCCAAAAGCTGTGCGTTAAATTCTTTTGTGACGCGCAGCTTTGCGCCACAGCTGACAACAGCAAACTTTTAAATAAACTCCCAGAAAATCCTGCATTGCTTATGCAGTTTTAATTAACGATAAACCGTAGTTGAGCATCAGCGGCCGGCGCTATCTGCTCTGCTCGGCCTATGCGGAGCAACAATACTGCAATTAAGTGCTGAATTATCTCATTATTTATTCAAAATGAGCGCCATTTAGTGCGGTGGCAGCTGAAGTGCGGGGCGTCGCGACCGGAAAAAGACTCAACGTCACAAATAATTGATTGACTGACAATGGCAACGCGAGGAGTATTTGCTGTGCCACCGCGTGCCGCGCAATTAGACTGTCACCTGTGGTGTGGTGCGCCAATCTGTGTCTGTGTGTGTGTGTGCGAGTGATTTCTTTTAGCTATTTTAGCCACCACACAAATTGGCTTAGAACGAGTTGTGTGTGACAATGTTGGCGCCGCGGTTATTGAACTCCATTTCCAATTCCAATTTATGTGTGTTTGTGTTGGTGCATTTTGCTACTATGCACAGTTGCTGCCAAAGTCAAATGTTGGCTCTATCAACTGCCAGTCACTAACAACCAACCAACTTATCAAGGTTGAAGTAGTAATTTGCTTTATTTGCCTGTCATGCGGCGCTGTTGTGTTATTTATTGCAGTTTCAGAAATTTCACACTGCGATTTGCTTTGCCGCAGTTCCAAACAATCAAAGAAAGCACAACTCAGTAACTATTACATTAAATGTCATTTTATTTATTTTTATTTTTTCATAGTTTATGTGCACAACTCTGCGTGTTGTCATTTTCAAGTTGTGCCCTATAACTTGATTGCAATAACAACAAATATTGCGTAACAAATGATTGTCGTTTACAACGGCTCGATGGCACTTACACGCTGGCCAACTCGAATGTGGTCAAGTTGGTTGCTTTTGTGTGGCATTGGTTCGCTTTTTTACTGCAAGTCTAAATTGTTAAATTGCACATAAAACGTGGCTGTGCGTTTACACATTGACATTTATGTGCACATCGTTCAACATGCAACAAAGGCAATTAAGTTATTTTTCAGTTTCAGTGCTTTGAACACTAAACACTGCAGAGCGCAAATGGACTTTTTGCATGGCGTGTCGGTTCGAGTTGAATTGAATATGAGAAATGGTAAAAGACATTAAAGCGAAATGATATTTCAAATGGGAATAATTAGTAAATATACGAAAAGTTAACTTTGTTCGGGTGAGAAATAATTTAGGGACCAGTTAAAGTTAATTAGAAATAACCAAAGATTAATTGCAGAATCAATTAGTTGGGTTGGATGGATGGATTGTTTGGGGACTCAAGGTTTTGCTACGAGAAGTAATAATACTTCGTTTGTGAGCCAAAAGGCGAAATTTTAATCATTTGCAAGTTTACTGTCGTAAGGTCTGAAGAGAGGAGAATGGTCGGAAAACCTCCAGGACAGAAGGCAACAGTGAAACCAATGGTTGGAAAACATCCTCCCTTCTTCCCTCCTGAAAAGAAAAGAATAGTCGGAAAACCTCCGTGAAACCAATGGTTGGAAAACGGCCTGGAGGAAGAGGGTGGACGCACTGGTCCACAATCCTGCACAAAGTGTTCGGAATCCTTAGAGATAGCAAGGATATTGATATTGACAACAAAGGACTCGAATGTTAACGAAACATTCCAATGTTAATGCAGAACATTGTACAAAAACATTGAAAAAATCTCTAATTCAAATATGAAATAAAGTTCTAAGTATACTTTCAGGCACTTAATCTGCCACTTCCTTAGAGATAGCGAGGATATTGATATAGACAACAAAGGACTCGAATGTTAACGAAACATTCCAAAGTTAATGCAGAACATTGTACAAAAACATTGAAAAAATCTCTAATTCAAATATGAAATAAACTTTGAAGTATACTTTCAGGCACTTAATCTGCCACTTCCTTAGAGATAGCGAGGATATTGATATAGACAACAAAGAACTCCATTATTAACGAAACCTTCGTAAGTGAATGCAGAAGATTGTACAAAAACATTAAAAAATCTCCAACTCAAATATGAAATAAACTTCGAAGTATACTTTCGGGCACTTAATCTGCCACTGTCCCGCATGCTCGAAAAACAGGGCAGGGTATGAAGTATGAACGAGGTTCAAAGTCTGCTTCTACCCGATCTTCAAAGGTTCCTCAAAGAAACTAGGAAGTTCGGGGGGAAGTGAAGATCCTTAACACGATTCTTCTTTCCTCCCCCTTTGGGTTTAATGCAAAGGTCCTAATGGACTTAGTGCAATGGAGTCTTGGAGCTTGTAGTCTTCTTGCCCACCGTCACATCACATCGCATACCTCGGGCTTAGAACTTTTGGCTTAGCATAATCTTGTTTATAAGAATTTGTTTACCATACCTTTAGGCTTAAACAACTTTACTTGGTGTATTTTTAGGATTATTAAAAAATATTAACTTCTAGGCTTTTTATAGTGTACTTTTAGGCCTAAAACAATATGCATAGTATACTTTAAGGTTTAAACTAAACACTTTGTGGTATAATTTTAGTATTTGAACCCTGATTTAGCATACTTGTAGGCATAACAATGTTCATAGTATACTTTCAGACATAAAAAATTATCAGAGTAAAAGCTTAAAAATCTTTGCTAGTGTAATTTTAGGATTATATTAAAAAAGACTGTACTTTTAGGCTTGAACACTGTTCTTAGTATACTTTTAGGCCTAAAACAATGATCATAGTATGATTTAAGGCTTAAAAACCTTGGTATAGTTTTAGGATTCGACTAAAACATACTAACTTAAAGACTTTTAACACTGTTCTTAGTATACTTGTAGGCCTAAAACAATGTTCATGGTATACTTTTAGGCTTAAAAACTTGTTGTTTAGTAATAATTAAAAGATACGATTAAATTATGCAAACTTTTAGTTCTAAAACAATATTCATGGTATACTTTTAGGCTTAGAAACTTTTCTTAGTGTATTTTCAGGATTAAATGAAAGAATACTTTATGGCTTAAATTTTTAGGCTTGTACACTGTTCTTAGAATAATTTTAGGCCTAAAACAATAAACATAGCATGCTTTAAGGCTTAAAAACCTTGGTATAGTTTTAGGATTCGACTAAAACATACTAACTTTAAGACTTTTAACACTGTTTTTAATATACTTTTAGGCCTACAACAATTTTCATGGTTTACTTTTAGGCTTAAAACTTTTTATTTAGTAATAATTAAATGATATGATTAAATTATGCAAACTTTTAGGTCTAAAACAATATTCATGGTATACTTTTAGGCTTAGAAACCTTTTTTAGTGTATCTTTAGGATTACAAGAAAAAATACTAACTTTACGGTTTAAACTTTGCTCTTAGTGTACTTTTAGTCCATAAACAATGCTTATGGTATACTTTTAGATGTAAACAACTTTTTATTAGTATAACTTAAGGATAAGGTCAAGAATAGTCACTTTAAGGCTGCTCTTAGTATAATCTTTGTATTCGAAAATATTCTTAAGTATATGTTTAGGCCTAAAATAATGTATTATAGCATACTTTTAGGCATCAAAAACCTTTTTTGTATAATTTTAGAATAAAATCAAGGAATAGGCATTTTAACGGTACTCTTAGTATACTTGTAGGCTTAGACCAATGTTCATGGTATACTTTAAGGCTTTAAAAATCTTGTTAGTACAATTTAAGTATTGAATAGAACACATTTCTAACACACTCCTTTCGTTTAGAGCAATTTTCCTGCTACATAATTTTTAAGCTTAGAAGACTTTTCCTAGCATATAGTTTCATTGATTTCATAGAATTGTCAAGATTCTGGAATACCTAAAAAATTTAATTAAATTAATATAAAATTTAAATTTAAAAAAATTTTAATTTATTCTTAACAAATACTCTTCTGAATTGAAATGAGCCCTGCTTCTTTATCTATTAACTGCATAATTTTAATGATATTTACAATTCAACAATACAACTCCAACTATAGAAATACGCCAAGCTTCCCATAAAGGACTTTCAAATAACCTAATACGATTTTTTCCGGAATGTTGCATCAGTTGTTCATAAAGAAATGCAGAGAGCATTAAATGGAGCCGCCAAACGCCCACATAAAATTGACTTGTCACAGCTATTGACACCGTCAGCACCGATGTGCGCAGTCCGGTCGTTTATAAATATTGTTATTAGGCAAATCATCAATCGGCAACAAAGCTGTTCGAGGGCTGCAATGTCAACTAATTAATGTAGGAAAAATACGTAAACAACACACAAATACGGCTGCTCTCGAGCTACATTCGATTTTACATACAAGTACACTTGGCAACTGAAGATTATTTTTATTGTAGCGCACAAGCTTTGATAAACAATGGTGATGACATCCTGACAGAGTTTATCAACAGATCAAAGCGTGCGGCAGAGAGTAGCTGAACGGTTTTGCGTGTGTGTGTGTGTGGGTATGTGGGTCGCCTACTCCCACACACAAAAGTGGCGATAGTGACGCATGATTTTGCACTTTGTAAGCGAGCACACTGACACTTGTCATGGCTTTCTATTTGGCTTTTTTTATCTGCCACAATTCAATACAGAATTTCACAGACAAAAAATGGTTTGTCATTGCATTTGGTTCTTTTTTTATGTTGAAATCGCAATGACACAGATAAAAGCACACACACACACCCAACGTTTTTGCACATTTGAATGACAACGTTCGTGCGTTCGCCCGGCGCCGCACCCCATGCGCCAAGCAAATACGTTTCCATTGGATTAAAGTCGAATGCGGTCACAGACGGAAATACCGACACTTGTGCCAATGCGTGTGAAGGGCCCGCACCCGCATCGCTATCTCCGCGCTCCACTTAACACCTCACCCCTCTTCACTTAATGCGATCTGGACTATTATCCGCTTAACTACTGCGACTACGCGGCCGCTTGTGGGCCGACTGGGCAATACGGCAGCAGCGAAGCAACAACAAATGGCCTCGCAGAAAAATGTGCTAGCGAATGGACACACACACACACAGACAGGGGCATTCGCACACACACGCAAAATGGCGCGTTGTCCTGTCAGCAATGTGTTGACTTGGCCACATGGCCCCCGATGGCGGAACCGGTAGCAGCAGCAACATTTATCGAAAATCGAACGAGCGCTGCGACCCCCAAAGTAAACGAAACTAAATGCGCTATTAATATGGCGACATAAACAAATATGGCGCTGACGTTTGAGTTTCCAAGTTGCGTTGTCGCTGATTACGTGCTCGTTGTTGTTGTTGTAGTTTTTTGTTTTGTTTTCGCTTGCAATTTGTTTGTTGTTCTTTGCGGTTTTCGTGTGCTGTGTGCTTTGCTGAGCGGTTGGCAACTGAAGTGGCGGCGGCAACGGCACTCACTCGTTGCACGGACCGGTGCTAACGAACCCACACACACACCGCAGCAGCAGCAGCCGTCCCGCCGCAGCGGTGGGCGAAGTGCCAGCAGAAAATTGGAAATTTTCCTTTTTCGTCTTCTTTTTTAGTTTTAGGTAATAAACAGAAATAGCAAAATGTACATCATGGAATTTCGCTGCTGAGTAAACAACAAAATTAATTGTTCGCATCGATTGGGGAAGGAGATGGGTGGCTGTGCGGGCGGCAGCCAGACGCTCGAAGGCGCAATGGACTACGGACTACTGATTGGCGGCTGTTGGCATGGAACGCAGGACGAACGGAAGCCAGTGATGAACAGATAGCAGCAGCAGCGTTGGCGTAGCAAATCAACGTTGGCACAATGCGGCACAAGTTGTTGAAAATTTGTCCCATGCAGCATAAATTAAAGTAGGCAGGTTTAATTAGTTGGGATGTGCAATATCAATGTGGAGTAGATGGAGCTGATTGTTTAATGAAGGCAGTGAGTGATTTATTCATTTTCAAATGAAGACCAACTAAGAGATTATAAGGTTAGGTTGGGCGAATTAGAGGGTTTCTAATTGATTCAAAGTGCCTGGTTTTGGAATACTGTCAGGAATTTTTTTTAAATTGTATTAAAAATGTCTCAGGCAAAGACTTTCTTGAAACCTGGTTCCTCGAAACACCTCCGAGTATCAGTCTAAGCCAGGCGCGGATTCAGGAAAAATTTGGGGGGGGTTTAAAAAGTAATTCTTTACTATTTATAAAATGCCTTTATTATTATTTTTATGTAGTTTTATAGTCGATCCAAATATTTCGGGGGGAGGTTTTAACCCCCAACCCCCTCCCCCCTGGATACGCCACTGGTCTAAGCACTAATTAATGCGTTACAAGCGTCAAGTCAATAGTTAGGTTGGGTTATACTGGCTCAGCGTTGCCACTTGAAACATTTTTTTCCGACCAAACTTCCGACCTCAACTGACCAAATTAAAAATTTTCGTTATCTTTTAAGTCGTTTTTAAATTACAATTTTATTTTTTATTAATACATTTTTTTTTTCAATGAAAAGATATCCAAATCACAAAAGGGACCGAAATTCGTTTAAGCAGGCCATCTGACCATTTTTGGTCTGAAAAAGACCAAAAGCGGCAACTCTGTACTGACTCCTAGTAAGGCCACGCACAGACCCTAATGGTCCTTAGTCAGTCGGAGTTGCGTGAACCCTTTCGGGACTACTGGGATAATACGTCCCAGCAAGTTTTCAATGCCCCTCCAAACAATTATTCAAATCTTACGACCCACAAAAAATAGTTTTTCGATTTCGGTGTTCGTATAAAAGGATTATTTCAGAATTAGTGAGCATCCAATATAATTTTCTAGCCCCAACATTCATAGCATGAGAATATTTCTACTGAGAGTATTTTGGATTTCAAAATTAAACTCCGTCCCGAAAGGGTTAAGGTGTGATTAAACTCCTTGAACGCCTCGATAGTTCAGCGGGTAGCGCGCCGTCTTCTTATGAGAGAAGTTCCCATACCAGAGGCGCCAGGTTCGATTCCTAGCCCTAGGAAGCGCATCTTCTTCTCTCGCTATCTACATGAAGCAGATGAGAATTACAAGAATCGCGAAACCTCCAAGTGTGGAAGAAAGAACTGCGCTCCTAAGCACGTCAGACGAATTCTTGAGCACGTTCTGGCAATATGACTGGCTGTTTTATTTATAAAGAAGTGACTTAAAGATGTCTTGGACGTAAATTGAAGACAACTTTAGCAATTTCTTAGATGTTTACAGAGACAAGTCACTAATAAGGAAACATTAAGATGTGTTTCTTGGTAAGGAAGTAGTGAAATGTATTTAGAAAACGGAAAGACCTTTCTACTTCTTAAACATGCATGTTCAAAATCGTGACAACCTTCTCTAGAAATTTCAACTAAATATTGCAACTCAAAGTGCCTCAATTACTGTTTAGAATGTTGGACACGATACGGTTCTCTGTGTTGTATCAAATATTCTTGGACTGCATTTTTTTTGGCTGGCATTTTCGATTGCCAGAAAACGCTTTGATTGACGTTTACTTTTTTGCATTGCTTTCTGCAGTTTTATAAACACTAAACAGAGCTTTAAATAAAATAATTTTTACGCTTCAAAATGTTGTTTCCGAAAAGATAACCTTGACGTGCATCATTTGGGAAGGAACATTTTTTTGTTACTCATTTTGGTTTACTCATCTCAAACAATGTGGAAGGTGAAATCATGCAGCAACAGCAGTTTGACTAAAATTTGTATCTGCAGTCACACCATTGTGTGGTAATAAGGCAAATTAGTCGGGAATTCTGCGTCAGTGAGATATCAAAGTGATCAAATCAAACACTAAAAATCACTTCCATATGTGTTTCCTGCCGGTAGACTTTTAAAGAAACTTGTATTCGTTTCCCTTTTCACAACTATAACTTAAATGGCTATAACAACCCACTACCGAGTTACGGTCTGTTGTACTCTTAATATTAAAGCTCAAATAGAACTCGGACTGAATTTAGTGGGACCTTGTTTCAAATAGGTTTTGCATGTTACAGATGTTTAGGACACACAGCTTGAGACTGAAAAATTTGAAGATCTGTGGAATAGATTGCGAATTTTGGATTGAACCATAAAGAAGTTGTCAATGGTAACAAGAGAAGAGTTGACAAGAAAGAGTGTTGATTTGGCTAACAATCAAACAGACAACTGCGTGCATTGTCTCATCTCTGCTCTGTATCTAAAGTTTGTTAGGAGGACATACATTGAAGGTAGATGGAACATTGAATCTTTTTGCAACAGTAGGATTGATTGTGGCATATGGCATACTAAGTGGTCGAGGCTATTCATGCATAAAACTGAACATTCATATGTTAACGCTGGGTTGTACTTCTATAAGACTGATCCCTGAACACAGCACACTGCCATAGGGTCTATGTTTATAAAATTACACCTCTCGAAGAAGTTGAATTTGTTAGTGATTGAATTGATGAGAAGAGTCAGTCAAGTCTGTACTGCTACATTCTCCGCAAACTAACTCAAGAGAAGTTGATTTGGGTTGAATGAAGAAAGATTGGTTTGGTTTGCAACGAAAAAAGAAGTCTTCAAAAAACTAAACTAAACTAACTAAACTAAATTGTTGTAAAAGTGGGCGTATTACAAGTTTAAAATTTTAAGAGTTTGCAATATAATAAGAAGTCTTCAAAAGGCTAAGAAAATATTGATTCCAAAAGTGGGCGTATTACAAGTTGTAAGTAGGTTTAAGATTTGAAGAGCTTGCAATGAAGAAAAAAGTCTTAAAAAAGCTAAGAATAAGTTGGTCCAAAAGTGGGCATATTAAAAGTCCAGGTAGGTTAAAGATTGAAGAACTTAACGATGAAGAAAGAAGTTTTCAAATGGCTAAGAAAAAGTTGGTTCCAAAAGTGGACGTTTTACAAGTTGAAGGTAGGTTTAAGAATTGAAGAACTTTGCGATGAAGAAAGAAGTCTTCAAATGGCTAAGCAAAAGTTGATTCCAAGTATAACAAGTTGTAGGTAGGTTTAAGACTTGAGGAGTTTGCAATAAAGAACGTCTTCAGAAAAAGCCAAGAAAGTTGTTCCAAAAGTGGGCGTATTAGAAGTTTAAGATTTGAGGACTTTGCAGTGAAGAAGTCTTCAATAACCTAAAAAAATTGATGCACAAATGGGCGTATTCAAGTCTAAGATTTAAGGAGTTTGCAAAAAAGAAAGAAGTCTTCAAAAAGTAAAAAAACGTTCGCATATTACAAAAGTGGGCGTATTACAAATTGCAGGTAGGTTTAAGTTTGAGTTTGCAATAAAGAACGTCTTCAGAAAAAGCCAGGAAAGTTGTTCCAAAAGTGGACGTACAAAAAGTTTAAGCATTGAAGAGTTTGCAATGAAGAAAGAAGTTGTCAATAAGCTAAGAAAAAGTTGATTCTAAAAGTGGGTATATCACAATTTGAATTACCTTTTTTAAAGACAATTTTAGCAACTTGAAGCCTTAAGAAATGTGTGCTGAACATTTGCGCAACGTAAATTTGAATTCATGAGAACATCTCATACTTTCTACAATAACAAAACAAATCTTTTTATTGTCTTCTAAGTTGTAATGTCAAAGTTATCATTTGTGTTGGTTAGTGAAATTTTGATATCAAAAACCAACTATTAACTATTTACACGTAAATTTGTGCTGTCAAAGCCACTCGTTGACTGTGGATTGTAGCAGACGATTTGCAGTTCATAAACCGACAACAATAACAATATGTCGAACACATAGACGTGTGTCGCAGTTGAGTGAAATCTCATAACTACCAAACCCACTGTGCACTGCTTGCTGCGGATACGCCCGCAACAGGGGAGAAACATTTGTAACCAGAGGAATGGCAAACACGGCCACGACACAAAGGGAGGAAAAGTAAAGCAACTGAAATAGGTGACAACAAAGGTGAGGCACAGCTGCGTGTGGGGCGCACATGTGTGCGCAGGTAGTTGCTGAATCGGGAGAATGGATTGTGGGGCTTCAGACTGTGTGTGTGGGTTTTGCGCGCAAAGCAAACACAACTGCAGGACATTCTTTCGAATGGCGCTGACTGAGCCAATGTGCGTTGATTCTGCTTCAGTTTCTGCCTTTTTGCTTAGGCGCTGGCGGTGCTTAGCCGCTTGGCTGTTTGCGGGTTAGTATGGCGCATAGTGTGGCGTTCAAACATGCGCGACATTGAGCAGCCAAGCCAAACCAGAGCCACAGAAAAAACCAAAGCAAATAAACAAACAAAATTCACAATGCCAACGTGACGAGGCGGCGCAGCTGGTGGCATGAACGAAGGTAGCGTTGTGGAGGAGGCGCCAGTGATTAGGCGAAGGGGAAGTGGGGCAGTGCAGAGCTGACAAATGGTGGCCGTTTGGGCGCACAGGCTGCGCCAGGATGCGCGAAAGTAACCAACAACATTAGCATTGCGGACAGCAAAGCTCGCCGACACAACGCGCGCTGACATTAGACTTTAGGCAACGCAGGCGTTGAACGAGCGCGTTTTTTTTTCATTGAGCGCGCGTGTGTTGGTGCGTTTGCGCGACGATAAAAATAGCTGAAATGGATTACTTATTGCAGCGTTGAGTGGGGGCTGCGTTGAGTGGGCGCTGGGCGTGGGGTGAGTTTTTTTTTCGAAAACAACAACAAGCAAAACAACCGCATGAAGCTGACAAGAACAAAAACCGTTGAGCGAGCGAAGTTGACACTTTCATTTCCTCTCGAGTTTGCTGTGCTCTGTGTTGTTGTGCGGGTTTTTCGTTTCATTGTATTTGACATTGTGAAACAAATGTTGACGTTTACGGCTACTTTTTGAACATGTAATCTTTTTAATAACACTACAACAACAACAACAAAAACAACAACTGAAATAACAGTCACGCCAAAACGAGCAAAACAATGCTGCATTGTTGTCAGCCAAAGCAGCAAAGCGAAGAATATGAAACTAATACGCAACAACAACAGCAACAACAACAACAAAATAATGCCAAATGCTGTGGTGGTTATTATTTTTGGGTGATTTGTATGCGTTGTGTGGTTTGTATGAGTGTTATTGTTATTGTTGTTGTTGGTTTTTTTTTTGCAGTTATTATATTTGCGAGGCGTTGCGTGTTGTGTTGCGTGGCGTTTGGGGCGGCGTAGCATTTATGCTGTCTGCGCTTTTGCTGTCTGTCGGCTGCTTTACAAAGAAAATTTGTAGTATTTTAGGCATTGCTTTGATGTTGCTGTTGTTGTTGTTGTTGTTTTGAAACAACTTCAAGGCGTAATTGAATAAATTGCGGCAATGCTCAGCGATGCATTGGCGGTTTGTAATTTCAATAATGTGCGTGCAAAGACACAGCTGCCAGCAACGTCCTTGACGATGTCATCCTTAAAAAAAAAAACGGCGCTCATTATTTTTATTGTAGCACAAATACGCATAATGCCACTTGACAACAGTGACGCAAACGTATCGTTTGCCACCTCGTCACAGCCCTCACTGCACGACACAATGTTTTACTTTACGGTTTTACTGGAATGTAAATGCCAACTTCTGGCTGGTAGAAGGTGGCCAAATGTCCTGTGCTGTCCAATGTACAGAAGGCTAAAGTTTGAGAAGTGGTCAATGAAATTTAGTGTTGAACGCAAATTGGTGGTGTAATGTGTTTCAATTCCTGTGTGAATTTAGCTATGACGTCAATATTTGCTTTTAAACAGAGTGTGGGTTGGTTGAACTTTCAAAATTCAATAACTTCCTGCAAACGCTTCAGAGTTGCCTTTACACATTGTTGGACAAAACGGCGGACAGTCCGTTCATGTGACTGCATGAAGTCGACTGTGAAAATGCAAAAAGGACGCGCGCCCAGAAATGTTAACAATTTTCGCACACAAACACCCATTCAAGGACGAATACGAGCGAATCCTGCTGCATTGTGTTGGGCTTTTGGTCGTTTTGACCATGTGCCCCATGGATATAAACATTTGTGTGCGCATGTTGCCAATGGCTATTTTATAAAACATGCACAACATGCACAACACACACACACTCACACACCCACACATATACAGACAGAACCCAAACACATTGAAATAAAACAGGCAGCCACGCAGCGAAGCGCGCATTGCACATTGGGCACTCCCAAAAAAAAAAAAAAACAACAACAATAATGACACCATATGTGCACATAATCGTTGCTTTTGTAAATTTTATTTATATTTTCGTATAATACGAGTACAACTTTTATTTGGGTTATTTGATATGATTTTGTTTTTTTTTTTATAAAAGTTGCTTTACGCACAGCGGAAGGAAGGAAGCCAGCAGCAGGGCAGCGCAAGCTGTCATTTAGCTGGACAAATTGCTAAAGAATGAAGCTCACAGGAGCAGACACACACACATGTCCGTACAACAATACATTACTGTCAATGTGGAGTCAATGCCACGTGCTACAATCAACAGAAACAACAATAACAAAACAAAGTCATTGCTGGCGGCTGAAGTTGGGGCGTGACCGGGCCGCAATGGGAGCGGCGCGAAATCTTTCGAACAAAATTTGATTGACTGCAAAAGTGTTCGCATTCACGCTTCATGTACTTTCACTTTTTCTGCGTTTTTGAACGGACTATAAAATGTGAGAGAGGAAAATGCAAAGACCACGAAGCGGCAGAGTTGATATTGAATTTTAAGAAATTAATTTGAAAAAAGTAAAATTATAAATTTTTGTTTATCTAAAAGGGAGTTTTAACAATACTACGTTACAGTTGTTGGAGCGCGACGACGAAGAGGGAGACTGTCTTCGGCGACGGCCTGTCATCTCTTGGTGTGACCTGCTTCAGTTCTTCCTCAGGCAGAGGCGTCTGGAGAGAACTTTTGCGGCAGGTCGTAACCCGGTAGCGGGTTGTCATGGCCACTTCAGTAAGTACTACATGGGCTGAAAAGTCTTTGGCCTGACATAGAGATGGCGCCAAAAATTAAGAATACATGGAAAACCATCCTTAACTTAGATTCTGTCAAAGTTTCATGACATTTGGTTGACTCGTTTTCAAGTTATTGCTTTCGAAGTGACGCTACCTCTGAATTTTTGTAAACAATGGAAAAAAGTGAATTTCGTGTTTTGATAAAACATTGCTATTTGACGGGCAAAAATACAGATGTATTATAACATTTATCAAGCCATGCTTTTGTTTCCACTGTACGTCGTGTCTTTGCTGATTGGGTCCTTGAAATGCATGAAAATGATCCGGAATTCCATCGAAAAATCATCTTGACTGATGAGGCTCATTTCAAGCAAAATTGTCGCATCTGGGGCTCGGAAAACCCAAGAGTTCTTGTTGAGAAGCCTCTCCATCCTCAACGTGTGACTGTTTGGTGCGGTTTATGGTCCGGCGGGGTCATTGGACCTTACTTTTCGGAAATGAGGTTGGATCAACAGTTACGGTGAATGGATTGCGCTATCGAGAGATGATTAATGATTTTTTATGGTCGGAGTTGGATGGTATTGATCTGGACAACGTTTACTTTCAACAAGACGGCGCCACGGGCCACACAAGCAACGAAACCATTGCTCTTTTACGGGAAAAGTTTCCGGACCGTGTTATCTCTGGAAGAGGTGATCACAATTGACCACCGAGATCTTGTGATTTAACACCTTGCGACTTCTTCCTTTGGGGCCACATGAAAGATAAGGTGTACGCCAACAGCCCAGCGTCGATTCAAGACCTCAAAGATAGAATTCGTGAGGCTATCGAGGACATAGGGCAGCCACTTTGCGATTTGGTTATGGAAAATTTCATGAAAAGGATATGGTCCTGTAAGCGTGGTCGTGGTGGCCATTTGGCTGATGTTGTTTTTCATTATTAACGGCATACCTTCCTCTTTATTATGAAATAAACATCCGATCATTTATCTCAAAAATGGAATTTTTCTTTGAATACCAAAATAACACCTCTTGTTGGAAAACCCTGTAAAATGCACCAAAAGTGTTTTGCTTTTCTTTCTTTGTACTTTTAATTTGCATATTATTCCAAGTAAAAACGGGAAACAAAATACATGCAAATTTGGTAGTAAAGACAAGTTAAGACAAACTTGTAATCATGGACCTTTAAATGGCGCGACAGACCAACCACTATGACTACTTTTACTTTAACTAAGTCATTTTGATATTTTTTTATTTCTATTTTACAGCAACTTCTTTCTGGGTTCTCTTATATGAGATTCTCTAGCACTACAAATTTTTCAATCAAAAAAGTTCACAGTTGTCTCGCTCGCTCTTTTCACTGACGGACACTTTTTTTTGGGTCCTCCCGATGTGACTTCTATGTGACTTTTAATTTAAAAGTTTCAACTCCACAAATCGTCCATGGTTCCACTTTACAGGCCAAATTTGATTTGAGATTAGTACGCAAACCTGCTTTAACTATGGCAAGAATATGATTTAATTTAAACAGCAATTTTTCCATAATGTTAAAACTGCTTGCACGGCAGACAGCACACCGGATTGGCCATAAAGTGCACTTCATTAGCGGTGCAAAACACCACCCAGGCACGGTTACGACGCCTATAATGGGCGATAACATGGCGAGATACCTGCGGCAGCCATTTGCATACAAGTGCGCGCAGCATAAGAAACGAGCTGTGCGGGAGCAAACAGGCAACGGCAAAAGTCCCGGTTGTACGACACAAACCACTACTCGTGCCCGAAGCCATGGCAGCCATTGCAGTATTGCACGTTCTGTATGTGTGGTGGATGTGAAAAAAAAAAATTGAAAATGCAAAAAGAAAAATTGTGCTAAATTGCATTGCAAATAAATTGCAATAACAACAAAGAGCAAACGGCAACGTTATGCAACTGGAATATGGGTGCGGAAAAAAGTCAAAAGCCAAAGTATAAAAAATGGAAGAGCACTAAAACGGTAACAACAACAAAAATAGAAAAAAAAAGAAAAGCAAATAAAAAATGCAAAAAAATCGAGGAAAGTCGAGTAGAAACGAGTGCGCTGTGATTATGCAACAATCGATGGACGTTGCTTGGTTGGCTGACTGGTTGCTGTTGCATTCCATTTGTTGCAAGGATTAAGCGCACAATGGCAAACAACGCCACAATAGTAGCAGCAACGCACACCAACATCAAAAGCAACAATAAAAGCAATAAAAGCGGCAAAAGGCAGCAGCAACAACGAACAAATTCTGCACAACAAGGCTGAAGAGATGAGAAGAGAGGAAATGCGAGTTGCGGTGCTAGTTTTATGAGAATTGTTTTTGTTTTTGCTTTCAGGCCGGGGATGACAGACAGACCGAGACGCACACACACACACATAGAAACAGCTGAGTGATATGCACAGATCCAGCACACAAACAACACACTATTCTAAGGCAACAACAACAACAATAATTGCTGCATTTGGATGGATGCCGTTTGCAACATTAGGAAAAAGTATTTTCGGTTCTAGAGAGAAGACAACAACTGCAAACAATGCGAGCGCGGATATACAAAAAAAGAACTACCAACAACAATAAGAACAACAACAAAAAACAACAATGACTATAGTGTTTGCAAATCTTGGTCGTAATTGTTGTTGCTATTAGTGGCGCTGACGTACTTCGTACGCAGCAGCAGACACAGTCACAGTCACCGACCAACAGTCAGCGCCAACAGTCAAACCTCACACAGTCTTACAGTCATGCTGTCACTCGCTGCTGCCGTCATCCTTGTTCGTCGGTGCTGTTGACAACACTCGTAAGCGTCGCGCACAGCGAACGCTGCCACTGCGACGAAATCCATTTGATGTCTGTGCTGTATGTGGGTCGTGTATGTGTGTCTGAGTGTCTGTGTGTGTGTGTTTGTGTTTGCTGTCGTTGTTGATCCTGCAACGTTCACGCGTTCATTGGAACAAATAGCTACCAACGACGACAACGGCGACGGCAACCGAAATGGAGTGCGGCGTATTGTGGGCGCTTTAGCGGATTGGGTACAAGTGGCAGTGCGTTGCGCTCGACGTTTTCACAGTCATTTAGCGTAACTGAAGATTACTCAATAAATTCAAAGTGCGCCGCGACAGTGGCGTTTTATGTGCTACGCGACGCACTGACTCAATGGACGACGCGAGTTATGTGCGCACGCGCTCAACGATGCTTGCTTTATCCGCCTCACCTCCCTCACCGCTCTAGCAGCAAATATGCACTGATTATGACTACTGGCCTGATGTGTGTGTGTGTGTGTTTGCTGCATGCCAGAATAAATTTGCATAACGCGCAGAAATTGCTGCCAGTCGATTTGCATAAGTTTGGCAAACAGTTTTTTCTGCGATTTGCTTGCAGCTGTCAGCGATTGTGTTGCGACAAAGCGAAGTGAAACGGTGTTGAGCGGTAAAGCTAGTAAAATGGAAAGTGCATTTTTCATTCATTCATTCTTTTCAGATTTGCATTTTCCCATTTCTATGATAAATTATGAAGCATGAAAGCAAACTTTTCAGCAATGAACAATAACAGTTGGCCTTTGCGGATTTATGGGAAAATTTTAAGAGAAAATCTTAAGACAATTGTTGGTGTCATCTCTTAGCTTCTCAAATTTGAGATAAATGAAATATGTGAAAATTAATATGAGCTCAATTTGAAAAAAAAATATATTAAATATTTAAAAAATTAACTGAATCTCTCATTATTAGATAATTTAGTTTTTCATAAGGCAAGACAATTTTTTATCAAATCTGAGATAAACGAAATATGTGGAAATTAATATGAGCTCAATTTGAGTAAAAAAATATTAAATATTTAAAAAATTGACTTAATCTCTCATCATTAGTTAATATAGTTATTGATCCTTTTTAACATATTTCGAAATATTATTCTGCAAAAGGTATTTTTGTCCTTTTCATAAGGCAAGAAAATGTATAATTTTTCACATTAAGAACTCCAGAACAGTACATTTCTTTCTAAAAATTAATTAAATTTTGTCTGGTCATTTGTTCTTCATAGACTTGAAAACGTTTGTCGGTTCGCTTGATTTTCAAACATCATAACTTTGAAACGGTCAGTTGCTTTTGACATCTGGCGAATTGTGTTACAAGTGTAATCACTTGCAGAGTTTAAAAAAGAAAATTTATTAATTAATTCCTTATTATTATTTGCAAACATTTTATTGTGCTGCATCATGTTAAAAGTGATTACATAGCAGAAAGAAATTTCAGAAAAAATACGTTTAATTTTACAAATCTAATTAATTTAATAAATTGCATTTTTTTACAATTAGAATAAAGAGAAGAATGCGGCAGTGGCTTGCAAAAAGATTATATTCTAAGTTTTCTATTCCCATCAACTGCCAGGAAATGGTTCGCTAGCTTTTGGTCTGGAAATTTTCAAGTGAAAGATGCACCTCACTCTGCTCGATCTATCAACAAAAAGTCAATAAGATTATGGACAAAGTTAAAGAAGTGTGTTTTGTGAGCAGTCACAACATCGCTAAGGAACTGAAGATTCATCACAAAACAATTTTAAACCATTTGCATAAATTTGATTTCAGAAAGAATTTGTATGTTTGGGTGTTGTAATGGAAAAAAATTGTATGGACCGAATTTTCCATTTGGGATTGACACAGATGAAAGAGAGCCATTCTTGTACCCGGTGTTCATACGATAATGTTGTTCAAAAAAGATTTTGATCGAAAAAAATTCAACTCCAATGTCAACGTCAATGCAGACAAGGAAGAAAGGATGCTACTGGTTTGGTGGGTCTACAACGGTATCATCCATTAGCAGCTACTACTGCCTGGTCAAATGATTGATTCGAGTCTCTACTAAGAGCAATTAAAGTGTTCGACACAAGAAATTGATAAAAAATGCTCGAATTGATCAACAGGAAAGTGGTTGTATGTTAGTATGACAACGCGAGACCACACACATCTTTGTTGACACGGCAAAACTTAAGAGACTTTGGCTGAAAAGTTTTTGTGAATCCAACTTATAATCCTGACATTCCATTACCAGACTACAATTTCATCCGAGCTCTTCAAAATTGTCTATCTGGGAAAAAATTGGCCTGAAAAGAGGACTGCAAAAAGGACCTACGTTAATTTTTGTTTAAGATAAAATTCCGGAATTCTACAATAAAAGAATAATGGTTTTAGTTGAAAAATCGCAGAAGAAAGTTGAAAAGAATTGGCAATATTGGGATTAACAAAATGTTTTTTGAATAAAAAATTTTTTTTTTTAATACAAAAAAATTTTTTTCCAAAAAAATTCCGAAAATATGCAATATTTAACTGATTGATATAAAATTAATGTATAACTAACAATGCCCCGCGACATTGCACACAAGTGTGAAGTCAATGGGCCAAAAAAATTTAAGTTTCTTCAAACAACACTATATGGGCGGTGCCATGCCCCCTTTATGCAATTCCCAACTCATTCTTCAAGTCGAAGTGTGCAACCCAGTTTCATTGATGTGAAACTTACAGTTCTAAAGTTATGCGGAAAATTTGAGTCACAAAAAGTGTACCACACCCCTTGTCCAACGACCATCAAATTTTATCAGTAGATATTCAAAATGGGGATGTTAATGGGGTTTTGACAATTTATTTTGATGTTTGCTTTGTAAAAACCCAAAAGTTGACAACGTCACAAATCCGATCGTATGGGGAACGCCCTCTGGTGGTGAATTTCTGAACCTTAATTAATTTTGTATTTTTTGTACTCAAGAATGTTGGTGATCGCTGAATAAATCATTAAATTGGTTCAGTAGTTTCCGAGATAGGATGTTTTCTCGCTTACTTAACTACTACATTTGCAAGTGGGGAGCCAATTTTGTATGGCAGCCCCCTTAAGATTTGGAGATAGCGGGTGGGTATGTTTGGAAGAAACATTCGGAAGGGAAAATAAATGGGTGTAGGTCATACATTTGATACATCTGGGGGCAACCTGGGAGCAATAGGAGCCTATTTTAAAAAAACGACCATTTTGTATGGGAGCCTCATCAAGGGTTGGAGATAGGGTAAAAATATGTTTCAAAGAAATGTTCAGTAGAGAAAACTAGTAGGGGTCATTCATATATTTTAACCCTCTAAGAGCAACTTCTGACCAGCTGTGGAGTAATTTGTCGAATTTCCCAGCTTTTTTGTGAACTTTGACCTCGACGTGACGCCATTTAGCCCCCACCCTAGCCCCAAAATTTTTTGGCTCATGCACTTTTTCACCAAACCGCATAAAATGAAAGGTTTCGAAGGCATCGAGAACCCATTATTAAGAATCTCCATTCAACACTAATTCCACTCTAGGGGTCGTCCATAAATTACGTAACGCTCCTGGGGGGGGGGGGGTCTTGCTCGATGTGACAGTTTGTGACGCCGGGGGGGAGGGGGGTCGAGCAGAATGTGACGTAACAAATTTTAAACGTATTCATATAATCTTGATCGAAATAAAAATTTTTTTTAGTATTTTTATTATGCTTTTGAAGACTCCGTTACGTTACACCTTTGGGGGGGGGTTCAAGCCAATGTGACAGTTTGTGACATAGGGGGGGGTGGGGTCATAAAATACTAAAAATTGCGTTACGTAATTTATGGACGACCCCCTATTCATTTAAAAAAAATTAAGTAAATAATTTAGTAAAAATTTTACGAAAATTTAATTTAAAAATTTAATAAAATGCAGTCATTTAGTAATAATTTTCAAAATGATTGTCAGCTGCGGCAGTGCACATTAAATTAAAGCTGGATTAAAAAAAAAAACAAATATTAAACACCTCCAACAATTTTATGAACCTTGTTAGAAGTTCCATGCATCACAGAATTTTACATGAATAGTTACATAAATAATGGCCACAAACAAAACAGTTATAATTAACTGTTATTTATAGATTGCTGGCAAGAAATGAGTAAACTTTTGCACAGCACAGACAGACACACACCAACACAAACACCAACACAGTGAAGTATGAGAAGACTGCACAGCAGATTAAAGCGACAACGTGTTGGTGTTGTTGTTGTTGTGATGGTGTCCTTTCACATGGTATTAAAAACTTTATATTAAATTGTCTTTTACACACCCACCAACACACTATCACTCACACCCACAGAACATTGTCCGGGCGAGTAATAAAGTTTGAAGCGCGTATCGGCGCTGTGAGCATTGCTACGCATCATAAAACCTACTAAAGCTGACAATGCATGTAAAAAGCGTAAAAAGGCTTCACAGGAAAATTCCCGCAAATCGTCAGCGACTATGAACAACCTACACATACACCCTCACACAAACACACACACACACACACAACATCTGCAAGGCAACACTGAGCCGACATTGTTTTTATGTGTCAAGAAGCGGCGCATTGTGGGCGACTTGACAGCGTCTGACGACGCCAGCGTCGGACGCTGAGTGGAGGAGTGAGTACTTTATAAAATATGAAAAATTTTTTAATTAATTGAAGCAAAATGACGGTTTACTGCGGTGTTGTTGAACAGAACACCGGCCAGGAAATGGCAAACGTACATTTCGATTAAACCGAATTCGCAGACAGACAACAGATAGAACACAGAGCAGGTCTGGGCTTTGCAAGTGCAGCGGTTATGCAGCAAAAATGTCTACAAGTGGTAGGTGGTAGTGGTTGTTGTTGTTAGCAGTTGGCAACAGCGCAAAAGTATGCAATGTTGGGCGAATGTTGTGGGCAGTAGCGCACACACACACACACAGATACGCCCTCAATGCAAACGAATTGGATAAACAACTCACAAACTGCGCTGAAGGAGCAGAACTTTCAGTGCCGTGGGCTGCGCGGGAATGTAATTAATCTTTTTTTTTGTAGTCAGTGTGCGGGTTTAACGTAGGCGGTTTTTTTGCTGTTGTCTATGGTCTATTTTCAACCATCTCAACCCACAATATGTAAATTGTGTTTCATGGCAAAGTGAAGTTGAAGAAAGACACCACAGCGACAATAAGAGGAAGAGACGCTGGTTTTGAATAGTGTTTCTCAAACATTTTCACATTGAAAACTGGGCCTCAGTTGGTCAATATTTTGTGAAAAGCATAATTATGACATCTTAAACAGTCAGTCAAGTTGCCAAGTATCAAAGCGTTCGTAATTATGTTAGACACTTTAAATTACGGAAAAGCCAAATGCACTACGAATGTGCTGACTGGCGACAAAAGTGTTTTATTTGACAGTAACCATGGGTCTTGTTGCAGCATATTAACAAAGTCAACACCAAAGAACTGTTGACAAAAGTTTGTTGAGCCTAAATTTCATTAGGCATGCGCTGGCCTAAGCAGCGCGCTAAATCTTTCATGCCCACATACAACAAATCGAGGCCAATGACATTGTCAACGAAACAGAGTTTGAGTGCAACTTTATAATTGCAAAAAAAAAAGGCTGCACGTGCTGGCAACAAGGACATGTCCCCATGAGATAACAGTGGGACAAGCCAGCAAAATGACTGATAAAATTGAATGCATAACTAAAGGGCAAAAGAAATAAGCACCGCAACACTGTTGTCACCGCAACAACCCGACTCAATTATCAATGAATGATGAATTTGTGCAAAAATGAATTCATGTCAAAATGTATGTTCCGCTTGTTGCCATTAAAATTGGCATGACATGAATTATGGCACATATACACACACACACACATATGCAAAAGCAACAAGAGATGCCTTAACCCTCTCGAGACTACTTCGATAATACGTCCCAACAAGTTTTTAATGCCCCTCAAAACAATAGTCTCGCAGTCTTGCAACGTTGCAAAATTTGTGAAAATGCAAACTTGCAAGACCCTAACTTGCAATACTGCGAGAGCGAACAAAAAAAGCATTGCAAATATTGCACACAATGTGGCGGACAAGGGAAAACCAAAAAATTTTGAATTTTCTTATTGAAAATGCTGCAAACTAATTTTCGTTTGAAACAAAGTTTGTGTAAAAAATTTACGCTTGGGCACACAAAATAAAATGAACAAATTTTTCACAATCAGCTGACATAAAAAATGGCTATCAGTGTTGCAAACATTGCAAGAATTGCAAAACATTGCACGGATTGCAAGATTCTGCAAATTTCTGCAATTCGTGCACTTTGCAAGGGTTTTGCAAGGGTTTTTCAAGACTGCGAGAATACCCCTAATTATTCAAATCTTGCAATTATGATATTTTTTCGATTTCGGATTTATGTTTCGGATTATTTCAGAATAACTAAGCATCCAATATGATTTTCTAACCCCAACATTCAAAGCATGAGCATATTTCTACTGAGAATATTTTGGATTTCAAAATTAAACTCCATCCCGAAAGGGTTAACAGCGGCAAAGTGAGTGTATACAAATTAAATACATATTTGGAGCAAGACGACCGACATGGGGCCACGACGAGGCTTTGGGCCAAAAGTCGTTGGCCAGAAAATTCTGTAAATTCAGAAGCCAGCGTAAGAAAGTTGCCGCTACACAGTGGGACTAAAGGCACTGACACACTGGCAGAATGACACACAGTGTGCTTGACCCTTTTTCTTTCTTCTCTGTTTCTCTGTTTCTATTTCGGTGGAGCTGTTGGCTTTGGGTTTTCTGCGGCAAAGTTCATTCGCGCAGCAATTACACCAACAAAGTCGCCCAAAAACTCGTCCAACAAGCACGCACACTCGAGCACAACGGCCGGTCACGGAGCCTGGCGACATGAAATTAATTTTATTTAATCTGGCTACACAAAAACTAAAACTGTGTAAACGAAGAACCGACAGTAGGGGGTCGATATGATTTCAATGAAAGGCCCAAATGACCTCTTTTCGTGCCACATCGCACACATTCGGCCAGGATAATGTTTGCTGGAATTTGTTTGTGCGTTTGTTGCGCGATTTCCATATTTTTTTTTTTCGCAGGGTTGCAGCGCAACTGAAAACTTTCAAATTGAAAAATTTATATTTCGGACACGGTCATGATTTTCAATTGCATTTATCTACTAGCGGGGTTCAGGGCCAAAGCCATAGCGAAGGAGCGAGCAAGAGACGATAGAGAGAGAGAGAGAGACGGCACCATAATGCGCTGTTAATTTCGACACATTTATGGAAATGCGTTTTAGTGGAAATTTTATTTTATGCTGAGTTAAAGTTTACGAAAATGTTTATTTTCGGGCCACACGCTCATAAGTTTACATTAGCATGTGTTGTTGTTGTTGTTGTTGTTTTAGGTGTTGAGATAGTTGTTTTCACAGTGCTTGGTTTTCTTAGTTGAAAGTTTCTCGTTGCTTGGCTGAATTCGTATTTCTTTTGTTTTGGTTTGTAACAGTTGACTGGCGCTGGCGGAAGGAGTTGGTGCGGCTGTAGGCGCCGAACGAACGCAAAAGGTTAAGAAAATGTAAATAAAAAAGTCATTAAAATTGTGTTGTTGCGCTGAGTTTTGCTTATATGATGTTTTTTATGTTCTTTTTGTCTTCAGGCATTTGAGTGTCGAAATGTTCATTTTTGCAGAGCGAGAAGAAGAAGCAAAAATTGAGATTTAAGTTGTGTAGTTCATGTAATTTTGAGGGGGGTGAGGTGGCTTGTGGCACTTTGCCAACTCTATGAATTCATGTTTGTTTTATATAAATAGACAAAATTGACTTATAGAAAGTGTGAACTTGTACTGGAGCGCCTGAGAATGGTTAATCAAGTGCAATGGTTGTAGTGGATTAAGTTGTGGACTTTGGATGTGAATTCAAATGTTGAAATTGATAAATATACGGCAAGGCATATGAAAACTGTCTGAGTGAGACAAATCCCATACAAAACTGATCATAGTCAATATAGAAAATGAGTAAAGCATGATAAAGTTTATCGGATCAGGAAGTGATTTAAGTCAGAGAAATTTTAACAATTTATATAAAAAGTTCAATCAATAACGTTTGCTCTGAGAACTTCCTTGCTTAAGCGAACAATAGATGGTTTAGTAAGTTAGGTTAGGCTGGCTGATCCGCGGGGTTTAGTAAGGAATCTTGCAAAATCTTTAGATCACTTTGATCCAGTTCTCTTCAATTTTGAATTTCATCAACGCCATATCTCAGAACGTAGATGACATGACACCCAGGTTATTCTTTGATAAGGACTATCAAGTTTCTATCCCATCAAGAGGTGGGAAGTGGGTGATCCCCCAGACAGCGGCGATGTCCATATTCATATTGTTCCGAAAATGAGTGCTCTATAGGCTTATCTCGTCTCTCTGGATTGTGCTTGAAAATATAACCACTTCAATTATTTAGCGCAAACGCAGTCAAAAACCAGCAATCACTTTATTTACAAATTTACACTTTTCTTATCTTTACACTTGCTACTACTTATTGGACTATTACATGTTTCCCCTTTACTTGCTCAAATCAGACTCGAGTCTCTGCGCTGCAGCTGACTGCCTTTGTCTGCTTATAGTGCCGATTGTTCTGGCACATTCCAGTTGTACTATCTCTCGATCGTTCTCGCACATGCCATTACCATCGCGAACCATCCTTGCCATATCGAAATTATAGTGCGTGCCTAAAAGTATGCCCGTAAAATCATTCATGCGTAACACAGCGACAGAGTGCCTCATCGTTACAATATGGACGGATCGAAACTTCTTGGTCGGGTGGGTTCTGGTATCTACTTCAAAGTACTAAATCTAAATTTATAGCTCCGGCTGCCAGATTACTGCAGTGTCTTCCAAGCCGAGGTCACAGCAATCTGCGCAGTTTTCAATTGGCTCAAAGTAAACAGGATATCGGAAAGAGATATTCTGATACTATTGGACAGCCAATCCACTCTTAGGGCTCTGGATGCGGTCATAGTAACAAGAAAGACTGTACTCAGCTGCAGCAAATCTCTCAATGCGACTGCCAAGCAGCTTAAAATTCGTCTTTGCTGTGTCCCGGGACATAGGAATATTCCGAGGAACTGTAGAGCGGACGAACTCGCTCGGAAAAGTATAACCTGTTTCGGAGGATAGACATCACATCGCATGGTTCTCTTCGAGAAAGTAAAAACTACTGGCGATGAAAATCCAAATCTTCCTTTTTTCAGCAAAGGCCAAATCTTTATCTAACCGACTTATATATTCTGTTGAATTGGAATCGCAGTGAGAGGGATTCAATGAAGAAGCATCTGAAAAACTAACACGGCCAAATATTTCACTAAACCATAGTTAGTTGGAGTTCGATGAGCTACTTTCGTATCAAGACATGTACATATACAGTTACTCACACAATTGAGTATACACTCCGATTTTGAAAGAAAAAGAACCCATTTGGCCCCAACTAAGTGTTTCAATTCAAAATTTTTAATGCATAGTTATAAATACTAATGTTACAAAGTCATAACCAACATAAATTTATCAACATTACAAACAGAATTCAAAGATATTACATAAAACATTGAAATAAACCTATAACAATGTCACAAAATTAAGTATACATTTCATTGCAATTAAGTTTATTATGTAAAAAGAAATAAAATTTTACGATTTAATATGCTGTAGGGCCGCCCTTTGCATCAATTACTGCTCGCATTCGTCGAGGCATCGAATCCACCAAATTTTTTGTAAAAGCTGGTGGTATTTCATCCCATATCTTCGTTATCTGCCTTTGTAAGTCAGTTTTGTTTCGTGGACTAACAGTTTTAAGCTTTGATTTGATTTCACTCCATAAATGCTCGATTGGGTTCATGTCTGGTGATTGCGGTGGTGTCTTGAGTTGCTTGGGTGAATTATATAGGAGCCATTCTCTCACTATATGTGCAGTGTGTTTAGGATCGTTATCCTGTTGGAACCAAAACACTGGCGGAAGATTGAGTTTTTGCGAACTTGAGCGTAAATTGCGTCTAAGGATATTCAAATAAACCTCTTTGTTCATTTTCGTTTCAATAAACTCAATGGTTCCGACACCAGAAGACGCCATAGATCCCCACAACATAACTGAGCCACCACCGTGTTTTACCGTAGTTACTAAATTCTTACTTCTAAGCTCAGTATTAGGCTTTCTCCAAACAATTTGCTTCCCGTCTGAGCCCCAAAGATTAACCTTCGTCTCGTCGGTAAACATAACACTCTGCCAAAAGCTTTGAGGCTTATTTAGGTGAGCTCTTGCAAATTCCAAACGCTTCTTTTTATTTGCCGCAGAAATATAAGGCTTTTTCCGAGCTATACGTCCATGCAGATTGTTCTTTCGCAGCACACGACGAACTGTTTCAACGGATATCGGCTTATTGATTGTCTTAGACACCTCTGCGGTCAGTTTGGGTACACTTATTTTCGGGTTAATTTGCACTTTTCGCACTATGTTACGCTCATCGTAAGCTGACAGCAATTTTTTCCTGCCTCTACCCTTTGAATTTTGTAATGTACCTTCGTATCTCCATTTGTTTATAATTTTGTGCACTGTGCAATGAGGTCTGCTAATAATTTTGCCAATTTGCCGGTAAGATTTACCTTCGCAGCACAATTTTATGACCAGCTCTCTTATTTGTACTGAAGTTTCCTTCCTTGGGCCTGCCATTGCACAAATAAAGCACATAAAAAACTGAGACGCTTTTTGAATACTTGAAAAACACCTCGTAATTTTTTGATATCCATTTCAATGGGAATGTTGTGAAAAAAACGGCGACGTAATCTGAAGTTCTGCAAGTGTATATTCAATTTTGTGCTTTATAATAGGTCTATTTTAACGTTTATAGTAATATCTTTGTATTCCGCTTGTAATGTTGATGAATTTATGTTGGATGTGACCTTGTAACATCAGTATGTATTAATATGCATTAAAAATTTTACGGTAAAAAGCCCAACTGTCGCCAAATGTAGCTTTTTCTTCTTAATATCACAGTGTATACTCAATTTTGTGAGTAACTGTATATAACAATATGTATATAGAAGATTTTTTTCCTGACTAACCGCTTCATCATTGCCCAGCTTAAGCTGCTGAAGCTATAAGCATGAAATTGTAATACTTTTCTGAAATTCGAAGTCAAAAGGGGCAAAACATGGGTTAAAGTTCTGTATGTAGCAACATGATTTGACATCAAATTTAGTAAAACTTCTACACTTCCCTTTTTCCAAAATAAAAGTCTGATGGAGTATTAACAATTTGTATGGGCAAACACGATTTAATGGACCCATTGACTTCAAATGTAGTGAAAGTATTAAGCAAAAGACAAGTATGGCAAAATAATAGGACAAGTATGTTTCATCATAATCTGACTGAGTCAACAAAGGGTTAAGAGAAGCTTTTGACCTCATTGACTTTCAACTTGGAAAAAGTACTTAAAATTAGAAATACTTCAAAGCATGTTTTTTAGTGTTCGAAATTTAACATCAGAAGAGCTAAAAATTGGTTAAAAATGTATATGAAGAAGGATAATTGAACGTTAGATGTTATTCTAAAGTAAGTAATGATTATTTCAATGAAAACGTGAATTAATTTTTGCTGTCAAAATCAGTCAAGCGATTTCAGTGGACCACAGTTTGTTGCCGTTCAAATGAAGTCAACTCTGTCAAATTAGCAAACTTCATATTAAGAATAATTAAAGGCATTTGTTGTTGTTGCCGAACATGCTTTTAATAATTTCTGTCTCTTCGTATTGTACAATCATTTAGTTCTATGTAATTTTATATTTAAAACAAACCTCAACCGAAACTTATTAAACGAAACGAACAAAGGCGACTTAATTGCAACGCAACAATTGCTCAATCACTCGTAACTTGCAATTAATTACTCAACACTAAACAATTAAATCATCAATCGTGTATGTGCTTCAATGAGCAATTTTTAACCACAAAATTACAACACACACATACACACGCAAACAAAAATACAGCACTTCATCTTTTCACTTCTTTCATGTACTTTGCTTGATTTGAGCAAAATTTTCAATTTATGCCACAAAATTAGATGTGTGTATGTGTGTATGTGCTACATATAACATTCGGCTGTCATACAGTGCACACAGCTGTCAAATTTGACAAGTATCCGCCGAGAAATGAGCAACCCCCCAGTGCACTGCACTGCTTCAAGTAGACAATAAATTGTAAATTGCTGCATGCAAAGTTGCTGTCTTGCCGACTCCGCAACGTTTCCCTCGTCGCCCCGTAACAACAACCAATTGCAAGGCAGAAGTGAATTTATTTGGTATTTTTCTAGAGAGTTTTTTCTTAGTTTGTCTACTTTTTGTTTATGACATAAGCCAGTTTTGCAAGCACGCAAATAAAGCAGCAAATTGTAGCAACCGAAAAGAAAGAAAGCAAATCAATTCGAATCAAATATATAAACTTTTGTTTTGGCTTGCGAACTTTATTTCAGAGATTTCGTAATATTTTATTGTTATTTTGTTTGTTTTGGTGTTTTTTGAAAGAGATTTGCAAATGCGCTAAAGATGGACTGTGTGACTAACAAAACGTGGAAGCGAGTGTGAAAGCAGAAAGAGAGAGAGAAAACACCCGATTTGAGTATTGAAACTAATTTGCATGGCTTTGCATTTGGATTACTTTGGTAGATTTTACATATATTGCTTTGATTTCTTTCAAATACAACTCGCTTTAAATACAACTAACAGTGCCTTACAAAAGTAGAGGTGCAAAGAATGCACGAGTCGGAGGTGGTTTTAAAAATTTTCGCTCTGAAGATTATTTGCTCCAAGATGGTCTCAACGTTCTGATTGACCAATCGAAGTTGATGACAACCAAATCAAATTAATTATTAAGTTGGATTGTCATGTAACTCTGGGAGAGATTCCGCTGTAGTTGAAAATGACTTTGAACGTCCGGCAATAGTAAAGAATCCTCATTATTTGAGTTCCGCATGAATTAATTTTGAAATCCAAAATACTCTCAGTAGAAATCTGCTCATGCCATGAATATTAGGGTTAGAAAATTATATTGGATGCTCACAAATTCCGAAGTCATCCTTTTATGTGGGAACACCGAAATCGTAAAAATATTTTGCGTGGGTTGAAAGATTTGAATAATTGTTTTGAGGGGCATTAAAAACGTGCTGGGACGTATAATCCCAGTAGTCCTGAAAGGGTTAAAAGAGATTTACTTAACACAATGAATTCATGTAAGCAATTTTTTTTAAGAATCATTACTGGTTATGACAAAAGGTTTGTTTAAAATTACATCAAACAAACATCGAAACAGCAAAAACCACATTGAAACTTTGATTGCATGAAAAAACTATCCATTTGGTGGAATTACAAAGGCATAGGTTGTGTACTTTGAGTTGATTCCAAGGAATCAAACAATCAATTCTAATGTTTACTATCAACAATCAATGAAACTGAAGCAAGCAATCAAAGAAAAAGGGTTTGAATTGGCTAATTGTAATGGAATCATGTTCCATCACAAGACCTAACACATCTTTGATGAGTGGTAAAAAATTATTGGAGCTTGATTGGGGAATTGATGTCATATATGTTATTGATGTCATATATGATGGATAGGGTCATCATCTTGCACCATCAGAAGACCATTTATTTCAATGTTTGCAAAATGGTCAAAATTCAATGGTCAAACTTTCACTGATGATGATTTGATGATTTTTTTTATCAAGTTCTACGAGCATGGAGTTCACCTATATGTGTATCTGCCGGGCCCTATGACCCTCCCTTTCCTTGAGGAAAACACGATTTGTTCTGTCTCTGAGTCGAACCTATATTCGGAAGCTCGTTGGAGTCATCAACGGACACTGTACCATTGAATATATGTTTAACAAATGGCGCCTCTCGTCCAGTGATCTCTGCAGAAGCTGTGAAGCTAAAGAAGAAGTAGAAACGACTCAACACTTTCTGTGCCACTGCCAAGATCTGCAGGATCTGTACTCTGGGGACAAGAGTCCTAGCGAACCTAGCTTGCGCGGCAAAAGTTCAAATTCCGGATCTGTTCTCTTTTATCAAAAGATCAAACTGGTTTATCTCGGATTGAGACTGATTGTTACGTCCAGAACTATTTAAGAAGGGATTTACAATGGGACGGTCTCTGTGCCGCACACTCTCTTTCCTATCTAACCTAACCTAACCTATGAGTACGAAATCATCCAGTTGTCAGAAGGATGACAAAAGGTCATGACACCAAATTGGAAATATATCACTGATAAAAGTTCAGTCTTTGTAAAAAACTTAAGTAAACAGTAAGAAATCTAACTTTCAAGCCAATTCAATGACCCTTCAAATTTAAATATACGTTAACTTTTTTGAAGCAGTGTACCTACCAGTAGATAGATTTTGAAGTCAGCCTGTTGCAATCTGACGTTCGTGCTAATGAATGATGTCATTTAGTACGAAAATTGTTGACTTGGTACAGCGATAAAAACAAAACCAACACACATACATTAATTTCAACACCTCCTGCCATTTTGAAACCCATTATTGCAGTTAATACATCACAGGCACAGTGCAATAAGCATTTTAAGTACTAAATCAATTATCGTGGCACTGAAATCAAAAACAAGCCAACTCTTATGGTCAACGAACATGAATCAACATGATTCATGGCGTTGTGGTTAGCGCTAACGCATAATAAGTACTGCACTGGCAAAGCAATAAATTTAAGTCAAGTCGAGTCGAGTTAGGAGCACAAAAACATTGGCCCAAAGCACAATTTCAATTTTTTCCTCTGCTTAAAAAACATGACCAAAGCTACAGGCGCTGCAAAAAGAATGTTTCATGGCAAAACAGTTTGTAATTAATTACGAATTTAGATGAGAACTGGGCAAGTGAAATAGAATTTGTTGATAAAAATGCCACAGACACTACACAAATTAAACGCCCACATTTCTCGGCAGCAACACACTCACGAAAATCCTAAAGCAAATGTGAGGTGGAAGATAAAATTTGCAAAAAATGAAATGACAAAAGAAAACAAACTAACAAAATATAAACACAAAACAAAGAAACAAAAACCCCAGATAGAAGTGTGGCCTCCCACAACTGCCAAACACACCCACACATACATTTACATATACAGGCACCCATACCAAAACAGTTGGTAGCAGTAACAGTAATGACTTGATACAAAATTAACTCTTTAGTTTTATCTCCCGCTCAGGGCAATAACAACAACAACAACAACAATAATGACAATATTGCATGCTTCTATTTTTCGCCATTTGCTAAGCACTCACGTTTGACTGTGCAAACGTCAAGCAGTCGACTTATTAAATAGGATTGGCGCAGTGGTTTTTATTGTTGCCATTTGTTGTTTATATATATTTTTGTGCAGATTCGAATGACGTTGAAAGCAACTAACAAAAATAATGCAAAGAGAAAAACATTTGCCGTTGCAAAAAAGCTAAAAGCACAAATATGAAACTAAATGAGCAACCGGCAACAGTAACAACAACAACTATGATAGTAGAGATTACGCTAGTATTGGTAGCCGTTTTGCGCATAACGGTTGTGGTAGTGGTAGTAGGTAAAGTTGGCTGTAATGGTGACGGCAGCGACAGTGAAGTTGCTGCATGAATCATCGGCAACTACACACAAACACACACATACACACACAATCGCACTCAATCATGGGCAGCATCGCGTGTTGTTATTGAAGTGGGTTTTGTATTTTTTTGGGGAATTTTTTTACAGCGCTTCATTGTTCAATTTTAACTTGAACAGCTGTTTGTGTTGTGGTTGTGGTTGTGGCTGGCCGTGTAATTGTTTTGCATTTCACAGCAATGCGCGAATCCAGTGAAGTCATAAATTGCTTTGCACTCAGAGAGCAAAAAATAGGTAAGTAGAAAAAAGGTAAAAAATGAAAATATAAATGGAAAAAAGTGTGAAACAAATTGCAAACAATATGCTAAGATTTTTCTTATTTTTACTTTGTATCAGACAAACAATCACACTTTACGCCAGGGTTGCATTGGTTGCACACTGCACTGAGGTAAATTTTGTTTGGTGTGGTCCAATGATCAGTGCGTAGGATCACTTGTCAGCGAGTCATGGGTTCGAATGCCGACGTTTGCCATATTAAATAAGTAAAAGTATATTATTTACTTGTGTTAAGAATTATTAGAAGCATTACTCCAGTTAGTTGTTTCTTTGCTGTTGAGTTATTGAACAAATCTTAGGAAATGAGAGAAACTAAAATTGGTCATGGTTAGACAGAAGGATGTGACTTTAGCACAGGCTATAAATAAATCTGTCAACGCTGCCTTAACTAAATGTTGTTGTTTTTATGGCACATCTTATCAAATAGCAAACAGCGCAGCTGCTCGTGTGTTATCAACGTGTTATCAAAGCACATAACATACATAGGTCTCACTCACACAAGTACCAACTGACAACGACGGGTTGATGAAATTAGTTTTAATAAGTAAGCTATTCATCAAATATTATAGTCAAATATTGGGCATATACATATATTGTTAAAAAGAAATTTGTTCTTTATCAAAATCAAAGAACAAGATAGAAAGACTATATAGACTTGACATTAGTCACCTGGCATTATCTGCACTAACTGCTAACTGGTGAGAATGTTTAATTTCAATTAGTACAGAGAATAAACTTTGTGTTGTTTACAAAATCAACGTTTCAAAATAGCAAATGTTGGGTTTCTTGATGACATAAAAAGGAAACCATTTCAGCAGCAGATTTCTGAGAGATTTCAAAGCCGAAAAACTTGTCATATAATGGTTCTTTGTTGGTTTTACATTTAGTAAGCATCGAAAGGTTGTTGCATGGCATTCCTGAAGGTAGGAGAGCGGTTTTCTATTGTAAATCTTCTATGCTTTTCTTTTTGTCTGATTGTGTGGGCAAAACTTTCATAATAATGAAATTTCTCAGATTTATAAGATTTATGAATTGAGGGTCTATATGTACCCAACTTTCTTTACTAGCAAATGCCTGGGCTTGCAACTAGTTGCAGCAGATTTGGTCAACCCTACCGTAGGATAGTTCTGAGGCCTTTTACAGGCAGTCATCAAGTTTTCCAAAGATGATTGGGAAACTTGATGTCTGGATGATTCTCAGGCATTTTTAAGGCAGTCCTTGAGATCAAGTTTCCCAAAGATTCTAGATCTAATTTAGCTTTACTGGCGCTTTTGTAAAGCAAAGGATGTCCAGCAGTTCGAGTTCCAGTAGCTCGCAAATACTTGGAGTATAGAGTCTGCCCAGCCTCACAGATAGGTGATTCTGCGATCTTCAATATGCAGCCATTGACTTCAAGTTTTCTAAAGACTTGAAGCAGATTTGAACAGCCCCACCTAGAATGTATCCGATGCTTTTTGTAGACATCCTTTGATATCAAGTTTTTCATAGATGATTGGGAATCTTGATGTCTGGATGATTCTGAGACATTTTATAGGCAGTCTTTGACATCAGGTTTCCCAAAGACTCTCAATCTGTTTTAGCGGGTCTGCAGCTTCTGTAAAGAAAAGGATGCCCAGCAGCTCGAGTTCCAGTAGTTCACAACTACTTGAAGTTGATTTGGCCAGGCCCACTGTTGGATGTATCTGGAGCCTTCAATAGGCAGCCCTCGACATCAAGTTTCCCAAAGATTCTGGATTTGTTTTATGTAGCTTCTCTGGCGCTTTTGTAAAGCGAAGGTTATCCAGCAGCTTGAGTTCCAGTAGCTCGCAACTACTTGGAGTAGATCTGTCCAGCCACACAGTCAGGTGATTCTGCGATCTTCAATATGCAACCATTGACTTCAAGTTTCCTAAAGACCCTGGAACTCCCTTACTTGAAGCAAATTTGAACAGCCCCACCTAGGATGTATCTGAGGCCTTTTGTAGACAGCCCTTGATATCAAGTTTTCCAAATATGATTGGGAACTTGATGTCTGGATGATTCTGAGGCATTTTAAAGGCAACCCTTGACATTAGGTTTCCCAAATCTCTAGATCTTTTTTAGACGGTACGCTGCTTTTGTACGGCAAAGGATGAACGGCAGCTCGAATTTTAGCAGCTCAAAACTACTTGAAGTGGATTTGGCCAGCCCCACTGTTAGATGTATCTGAGGCCTTTAATAGACAGCCATTGACATCAAGTTTCCGATAAACCCTGGATCTGCTTTAGATTCTCTAGCTCGAGTTCCAGTAGCTCTGTTTCTGCGATCTTCAATATGTAGCTATTGACTTCAAGTTTCCCAAAGACCCTAGAACTGTCTTACTTGAAGAAAATTTGAACAGCCCCACCTAGAATGTATGTAAGGCCTTTTGTAGACACCCCTCGACATTAAGTTTTTCAAATCTATGGATCTCTTTTACCCGGTACATCGCTTTTGTAAAGCAAAGTTTGTTCGGCAGCTCGAGTTCCAATAGCTCAATAGCCCTTAGAGTCATCATGCCAAAGCACATGTGCCTGTTATGACTGACTGACTGACTGGGGTATATTATTCACTAATATAGTGAGCAGCAGCCTTATTGTCCTACAGACACATGTAGCAGATTGTTGAGGTTCTTTCCCCAATTCAGTTAACTTATTCGTTAAGAGAGATAAATCCTGTGACGAGCCTGACAATGGTTTTCAAATCGCGTGTGCTCAGCCTCAGCAGCTGATTGGTCCTGTTGGGTTGAGACGATTCAAAAAAAAATTGCTGGACTAACGAGTAGTTTTTCTAGTACAATAACATGTTAGAAGTGGAAACAGTCATATACAGGTATTTCTGTGGTATTTGAGAAAAATACTATTCTCACTAAAATTTCCTGAAAAAAACATTTCTATATGCATTACAGTATTGTAGTGTGGACTCGCTGTTGAAGATTCATGAGAATGTGACGAGAAGTGATGTACAAAGAAGTAAAAAAGATGTTCCAGCCGGTAGTTGAAGGTCAAGGGCGAAGAGGGAGACCGTGTCTAAGGTGGCAAGACCAAGTTGAGGACGTTCTATCATCACTTGAAGTGATGCCTGAAGTGAACTTTTGCGGTATGCAAAGTGAGTAAGTAAAGCGGTAGTATGTAAAGTTACGGTTGTGTATTCACTTAAAGCTTTTTGTTGTTATATTTGTTATATGACGAATCTTTGTCATGATGTGTTCATCAATTTAAAATAACAACCATGACTTTTCAAGCATTTCGTGGATACAAAACTTACTATAATTCAACTGTGAAGTGCTACACACTGAGATAACGAGCACAGTTCGAGTTACGTTGATATTTTGTTTATTTTTTAACATTACAAAAACAAAAGAATTAAAAACAAGGGAATGGCGTGTAAATCTCCAAAAAAAAAAATGTTAAATGTTGAATTGGCAGCGGAAGTTCCAACAGAATACAGTCGTGTCTGGATATAGTGAACTAATTATTGCAAGGCCTGTTCACAGTATTGAAGTTGTTCACTATATCAAGGTTAACATTTTTGTTCAAAAACTCGTTTTGTTAGCGACGAAGTCCAAAAAGTTGACTAACGCTAACAGCTGCCAAACAAAAACTAATGATGCAATCCCGCTCAAAATTTGACACAGATGTCAGTTAAGGTCCTACCGACCTGCATCGGGCAACGGCGGAAAATTTAAAATACACAGTCCCGGTACTTATTGATCATAGTGTATATACATTTAGCATATACAGTGGCGCACACAGGAAGGTTGGGTCTTCACAATTTCCCCCGCAAATAAAAAATTGCTAGTGAAATATATGGTAGACCTACGTTGGGTCGTTTTCGACCAAATTTTTTTTTTGTACTTCTAATATTTTTTTAATTTATTATTTTTAGCTGTTTTTTCATAACTTTCTGACTTTGTAATTTGTGTTTCGACCTGTTTTTTAACGTAGGTCTAGGGTTAAAATGGAATTGGACTCCAAAGTTGTATGTAAAACCCCCCAAAGTAAAATCCATGAAATAGTTCTTCCCTCTGGTTGCGAAATTTTCTGACGTGCTAAACATACTAAAAATAATGCTGTCAATTTCCAAATTAATCGAATGATTTGTATGTTAATTGGTGAATTTTCGGCCAATGTCGTAATGGAAATTTTTACGAGCTCTCTCATCCATTAAATCACCGGAATATGAATATCACAGCAGCACATGAAGTTAGGAAGTGTTTAGTGTTTTGCTTTAACACTTCAACTAATGGAAAGTAATTGAGACAACTCGCCGCGTGGAGAGCGGACAATTTAAATCACAAATAACACACTCATTGTTGTTCGCAATTACCATGAAATTGTGTTGTTTTTCTGTTGATTTTTTGTGTGTAATTCTCAACAATTTCAACGTTTGTTTAAAGTCTAATTTGCGCCGTAACCTCACATTTGGCATGAGCCATCGGTAACGATAAACATAAACGCATATAATTTATATATGTTTACAAGTATAGAATTGGCACTCACCTGCGTTTGAGATCTCCAGAAGGCGGCGAATCATGGCATTTTGTGTGGTTGTTGCTTTTGATTTTGACGCAAATGATTTGTGGGCTTATGGCGTTTCGTGGACTTGGGTTTTTCGGCAAAGTGGGCTTGTTATTGTTATTGTTGTAAATATGCTGCTGGCGTCTTGAGTCGCATGTGGTTTTGGGCATTTTCTGATTTTCGTTTTATTGTATATTTAAATATTTTTTTTTGAGATGAAGTCGATCGTTGTTGCAGTTTGATTGATTGAAATAATACGAAGTCACGTTTTTGTGTTTGTTTAGTTTGATTTGTTGAATTTGCAGCGAATTTAATTTAATGTTGATTTCACAAATTGCATGTTGCTGTTTGGTTGCGGTGTTTAGGGTTGATTGAAAACGTGCAGTGCTGACGGTGCGTGGAAGCAGCATTGCGTTGCTGTTTGTTGTTGTTGCTACGGCGGTGCTGTTTGTGCTTGCTTGCTTGTGTCGACTGTTAAAATCTCAAATGTGAAAGGTACATAAATGTTTCATAGATGTTGCAATGCTCGTTCAACTGGCTTATTGTTGTTGTTGTTGTTAGGTTTAGCCATGGAACTCGTTGGCGGTGATGTATGATGTCACGCGCCCTCTTCTTTCTTTTTGGCAAACAACAACAAGTGCACACGCACGTGCTTGACGCGTTCATATTTTTGTGACAGAATTATTACAGCAATTTGGTTGTTGTGGCACTTTCAATACAAATTACAAAATATGATTTACAAAAACAAATAAAAAAGTTGCAAAACTCAGCGCATGCAATGTTGATGGGCGGCAGCACTACCCTTTGCTTTTTATACTACAATTTTGGCCATATTGGTGAGATTGTGAGAGTGTGTGTGTGTGGGTGCACAGTTCGACGATGAATTCGAGTTGTTTTGGCAGCGCGCAGGCGTGCGGTGACGTGTTGAGGCAGCAAATTCGCATTCGCCAAAATCAAATGATAAATTTTTGCATTTTTTGTTTTTGCAGCCGAGAGGAACGAGCAAACGAACAAAACGAACGAACGAGCGAGCGTACAGCATGCAGTGTTAATAATCCAAACGAGAGACGAGACGAGATGGTGGTGGAGGAGTGGAATGGAGTTGTTGGTAGTTGAAGAGAAAGTATGATCAATTGGCGGTGTTTTTTTTTTTCAAACAATAGAAAGAAAAAGAAACAATCGAAAAAGAAACAAAGAAAATTTAATTGTAAGTATTACAAAATGATTGTTAGCAGGGATATGTGTTGTTGTTGGTGTTTGTGTTGTTGTTTATGTGTTGGTTAGGTAAAACGAAAAAAGGAAAATTAGTACAAACATACATACATCTCGGTAAAAACGCAAAAATTTGTATATAAAAATGTACATAAAACTAAATGCAAAACTTAATTGAATTTAGGCAAAAAAAACTTGAGAGATTTTTGGTTAAAATTCAACTAAAACAAAATTTTATGAAATTTAAATTATTATCAAATCAAATTTTAAAGCAAAACATAGCAAAAATTAATCAACTAGGGTAAAAAAAGTTAACAATTCAAATTAATTAATTGAATTTTTAAGAATTTTTGAGGTTTTTGATAATTTCAAGGAAGTTTAAATTTTTTGTTAGAATTTATAAAAAAAATTAAGTAAAAAAGTACTTAAAGCAAAATTTTATGAAATTTAAATTATTAAAACAAATTTTAAAGCAAAACATACCAAAAATTAATCAACTAGGGTAAAAAAAAGTTAAAAATTCAAATCAATTAATTGAATTTTAAAGAATTTTCGAGGTTTTTGATAATTTCAAGGAAGTTTAAATTTTTTGTTAAAATTTATAAAAAAAAAAATTCCAAAAATTTAGGAGTTTCTTTAAAAGTTTATATCATTTCAGAAACTGCGGTAAAAACCCGTTAAGAAGTTAAATTAATTAATTACACTTTTGGTCATTTTTGCGGTTTTAGATCATTTTAAGGAAGTTTTAATTTTTTGTAAAATTTTATAAAAAAAATAAAAAAAAATAATTTAATTTTCAAAAACCAATTTAAATTTTTAATTTAAATTAAAAAAAAAATTTTTAATTTTTTGTAAAAGTTTATAAAAAAAATCACCTAAGAAATTTAAGGATTTTTAGGAATTTAGATAATTTCAGAAAAATTGAAATTTTTTTAATTTTTTTTATTCTTTAAATTTAATGTTTTTACATGTGAACGTGTAGAAGTTGAAGAATTTTTGTTCTAAATTTTTGAAAATACCAAAAAAATTATACAAAAAATTGTTTAAATATACAAAAAAAGTGTGGTTCATAGACATGACTTGTAAAAGGCGCATAAAAGTAGCTTTCAAATGTTGCCTGATGTAAATGACTAACGAACAACCTTTTTCCGATACAGTCACAGAAATTGTGCTGCCAATTGTTGTCATAAACATGACGAATTTTTGTGATCATGTCATAAATTTCTCACTATTAAGAAAGTCACGAAAGTCCTAACCTAACCTAAGAAAGTCACAACGTTTGTGAACTCACATTCTTAAAAGCTAAACAAAAACTAGATCATATTTTTGAGACTTGTTTTCGCCAACTCAAACTAGCTTTCAAGCTTAATCACAAAGGCTCGAAAACCTCATGGCGCACCAAATTTTTAACGTTCCTAGTTTACTTCGGGCACAAAAACCAAGCATATCAGTTTGAAAAGCCTCGTTGACAGCAAGAAAAATCTGAATGAATTTCCAATTTTGGTTCAGAAAATGTTTGAAAAGCTTTTCTGCCTCTTTTTAAACACAAAATCCTCGTATAAATCTTTTCATATGAGTTTGATCGGACATAAAATTCGTAGATTTGGGAATTTTTTAGGTCAAGCTGAAAGCTCAACTGGTGTCATTTTGATATGCGAATTTATTCCTCAAATAATTCATATAACTTGAGACTGTCCAACAGTGAGATTCGCTGACTTTAAGAACTCGAACTCAGAGCCTTCAAATCAATCCAATCAATCAATCAATCCTAATTCATTACATTTAATAAAAATTCATCTCAGCTGATCTCTCTAAGTTTGATATCTGTACTAGTCTACTTTGTAATGACATTAACCCTTTCGATATGAGTTTTTCGGGGCCCAAAACAAATGCAAACTTTATTTTCGACTTTTTTGAGATTCTCTTTGAGTTCATCACACAAATTACGAGTTTCAGGATCAACTAAACATGCCGTGGGACACCAGTTTCCCGGGTTCATTTTTATGGCGCAACTTTTAGAGGATTCGCGCTAGATCAATGCAATCATGAGCATTGATTATTGAAAAATCAAGCATTGATTATTGACAAATCGACTGCTTTGAGTACTAAACATCACTGGGTCGTGAGCAATAGTTGAGCTTTCGATCAACTATGACTTGATTTTGGATTCCAAGACATACAAATTCTATGTAATTTGTTAAGCAATTCTTTAAGGTTCTTTTGAAAATTACTTGCCAGTTAACCCTTTCCGACATGAAAATAAACCCGTTCTGTATGAATTGTATGGGCTGTAGTTCAATATATTGGACATTGTGACTGACAGGGTTAACTCTTTAGTTCAATATTCATATTGAGAAGTAGATTTTACCAGCAACCAACGCCTCTGACATAGACTGAATATTTGGATTAAAAAGTTTCCTCAATTGTTCCATGTGCCACATATAAAATTTAATACATGAAGTTTGCTCCAAATCAGAGATTAGCTTTTTTAAAGTGTTGGCATTGTTGAAAGACTTGGTTCTATATTTTCATACTATAACTTCTTTGCTAAATGATTATTCAATTATAAATTGAAATTTTACTGTACAAAACCTACTTCGAGTTTTTATTTTTGACCGAGCATTTTAATGAAATTTTGTGAATCAAGTCCGAAATGAAAACCGGAGCATTTCAGTTGGAGCTTTTAATCTTTGCTACTGCACATGGCTTGAAAGCAGTGACAAGAAAACAAAAAAAAAATACTAATAATTCATAACGAAATAAAACAGCTGGCCTGATAGCACAACTTTTACATTTGGAGATTCTTAGCTTAAATCTCGCATAACATTTGTTCGTTTTATTAAAAAAATCTCGAGCACTTTACAACTTAAATTCGCTAACAATTTATGCACAAAGAACTTAGCTTATAAAGTGAATCGTTTGTGAATTGAGTCGACTTGAGTGAAGTAGTCTGTAGTGGTTTACAATTAGCTAACATAAAGGGGAGGCAACATTTGAAAGCGTCATATCTAATCGACTAAGTTAAACTAAATTAAACTTAAAATATTGACGAGAATAATTGAAACAATGAAAACAAACTTTAAACGTGAGCATAAAAATTCAAGTCTTTTTATCTACAACTACTAAATACGTATCGCTGAGTGTTTGCAATGTATGTGTCTGTGTGTGTGTGTGTATGTGTGTGTGCATGAATTACACTACAGTCAGTTGTTTAAAGTGTGTTTTCATTCAACTTGGATTTATATATTTTTTTGCATTTTTATTCGTATTCGTATTAGCTTAGTGTTGTTTGCTTTTTGTTTTTATATATATAAAGAGATTTCTATATATTTGGGAGATTATATGCATTAATAAGTAAATAGCATTTTAGTTGTGTATGTAATAATAAATTGTTACTATATAAGTTAACTAGAGAAATATGCAATAAGTATGCAAATACATAGCGTGTGTATCATCTAGATGCAATATGAGAGAAGTACGAGAAGTAGGGGAAAGTAAGCGTACGTAAAAGAAACTAAACATGTGGTAATCGAGTGAAAACTAACTATGCTATCTTGGTTTTGTTTTTGTTTTGCTTGTTTTTGTTTGTTTTAAGTTGTTTTTTATAAATACGCTCTCAGCGTCGATATTTGCGTTTCTGCTAGCATTTGCTTCTTTTTTCATTCAACACTCATTTGTTTCGCTTTAGTAGAAGAAAGAAAAACCCAAAGAAGTCAAACTCAAGTCATGTGGAACTGAATTAAAGTAAAACAAATTCTTTGTTGTTTCGTTTGTTTGTTTGTTTGTTTTCTTTCAATTTTTCTTTCTCTTCTTTCGCTACTGGGCGATTTCGCTGCTTCGCATTATAACAGTAATCAATAAAATTTCATAATATAGCAAATACAGTTCCGTATATATGTCTAATTAATAATTAATTAATAATGCAATTAACCAATTAATTAGCAATTAATTAAGTAATTTCTGCATGCGCGGCCGCAAAGCGAAAAAGTAGCATTCGCGGCCGCATGGCGTGGGCCGCGCGCCATCCTTCACGTCACACGCGCACGAGGCTCACAGCGTCTCCGCCGCATAGCGTGGCCCAAGGCGGTGGAGGCGCTGCAATGGCGACGGCGTTGGCGATGGCGGCAGGATGACGCGCTTCCCGCATGCATCTCTATTGTAATTACAAGTAGATGTATGTATGTAGTTGTTGTAATAATTGTGTTCTCTTTTTTGCGTTTACTTAATTTGCTTGTTGTTGTTGTTGTTGTAATGGGTTTAATTGTAGGTGTAATTGTAATTGCATTTACATGAAATAACTGCTAACATATGAAGCGACTATGATACCCAACACAGTCAAGCATATCAGAATCATGATCTTCTTTCGGCGCGCCTTGCTCTGGTACTTGAGCGCCTTCTTTGTGTCCTGAGTTGCTGTCTGCACGTAGTCCATAGCGTGCTCCACATGGTACTCAATGCGATCGATCATCTCGCCCTGCGACTCCACCAGCATGGCCATGTCCATGAACATGTCGTGCAGCTCCTTGATAGACGTCTCCAGCTTCATGATGTCCGCGTGCCGGGCCTCGATGTCGGCCAGCGTCTGTTTCGCCTGCTGCGTCTCCATGATGATGCCCTGCGTGAACACGGCCGGATTGCCCTGCTCCAGCATGTCCTCCAGCTCCTCGTTGGTGGTGGCGCGGCCGGTGATCTCAAGCTGACGCTGTATTCGGCCCTTGCAGCGCTCTCGATAGTCGGTCTGCGTGCGATTGTACTCGGTCATCACCTCGACGAATTTGCGCGACAGCGTCGAGTGCTGCGTCTTGCGGATGCGCAAATCGGCGGACGACTTGTTCGGCTGCTCCTCCTGCTCGATATTCTGCTCGATGCCTTTTAGTTTGCCGCGCACGCGATTCGCGTTCTTCTTGATGTCCGCCATCAGATCCTCGAGTTCCTGTTTGGTCTTCTCGTCGGACTGTGGCGCGGACAGGATGGCCGAGTGCTTCTTTTTCACCTCCTCGACATTGTCCTGCACTTTGTCGATCATGCCGCGTATCTCCTCGACCTGGGCGAAAAAGTCGTCCATGTACGAGTCGTGGCCGTCCACATTGACGGCCACCTCCGCCTCCTCCTCATCGTCCGACTGTGCGGCATGCAGTGCGGCTAATCTGTCTTTTGTCATTTTGTTGCTGCTGGTGTCACTGACGTGCTACGCGTGACGGCTGACCGTAAATACCGGCGGACTGTTGTAGCTCGATGCGCAACGAAAGAGGTTTGGGGAGCGAGAGGAACTAACTGCAGTCGGATTTGGTGCCTTGCGGTTACGTTGAAATGTTGCAGTCAATGAACAATTGTTGGAATCACGTTGCGCTTAAAGCTCACTGCAACTGGTTTGGAAAAGCTTTAAAGCGCTCACTGCTTAACGATCGTGACACTTCTATAGGGGTTTTGAGTGCCAAGTTAACAACACTTGAAAGCTCTGCAAAACACGAGGAACCAGCGCTGCTGGATTCAACTGGTTTTTTTTGGGGTTTCACACCGAAGCTCGCTAAGCTTTAAAGCTCAAACACTTAATTTTGGCCGGTAGCTTTTAACTTTTTATGGCTTTGAGACTTTTATGCTACGTTCACACTTTATGTGGGACACTCGAAAAGTTCTTAGCTTCGATCGTTGCTTTTTTGTTGTTGTTTTTGGCGTATTGCAGTTATTTGCGTGTTTTTCTCGACTTTACTTTTAGTGTTGTGTCTAAATTTCGTTTGCTAATTAATTTTAAACCCGTTGTATAATTTAAATATTTTAATTGGTTGTTGTTGTAATTCGAATGGCAGCTAATTTCAAATACGATACGTTTTTCTGTTGCTCTTTTTTTCGCTTTTTTTCTCCTAATATTGCTAAATTTTTGTTAACGCTATAATTCTCAGATTTGCACTGACTTTCTATATTGCCGGGAATTCGTATTTGCTCATTGCACAATTTCAGTAAATCTAATTCAGACGCGCAGGCGACATGCGGGTTTGGGTTGTTGATTTATGTTGTTGTTGTTGCCTCGTATGCGAGTAGCACTTTAGCGCGGGCGGCGGTTGGAGCGGGGGCGCGCGTCTTTGACGATGTGTACGTGTGTATGTGTGTGTGTGTGTGCGGGGGACGGCGAGATTATTGATTTTTCATTGCACTTGCAAAATGGTAAAATTCACGCGAGTCGCTGATGCACAGTGGGCAATTTTTCGCAGCCACTCTTGTTGCAACGCTGCGTGCTGGATACTCGAGGACACCAACGGTGGCGGTGTGGCCACTTTCGTTTTCTCGCGCCGGGAAATAGCGAAATTCGTTTGCACTTTTTGGGGGAATTTCATGCGACCTCGACCGTTTCTTTATTTTTTCGTATCTTTCTTGCTTTTTTTGCAACAACAAACGCGTGTGCGGCTCCCAGTTGTTGTCTCTGTTGTGTGTGTGTGTGTTTGTGTGGCTGAGCGCTCAATGCCAACAATTAAATTCACAGCAATATCGACGACACTGACTGCGATTTGTGGGCTTTGGACTGGGCCAGCGGCATGACTCACTTTTTCCAACCTTTTAATTTCTGCACTTATTCTGCGGGCAACTCGGCAATTCAACAATTTGACAGCGAATCAGCGGCGCGTTTATGTGTCGCGTATTTGCACTTTTTTCTTGGGGCACAATCGCGAATTTCCACAATTATGATTTTTTATTTTGCAGCTTTTGGGCAGGTTTTTTGTGCTCTACACTGGCTGCTTGCTCTTCTGCCTTCCGCACAGCGACAGCGACGACGACGACAACGCACCGTGCTGGTCGAAGAAGAAGCAGCGAAAAGTTGTTGGTATCTGCTGATGGTGACGGCGGCGGCGCTGGCGATGACGACCACGACCACGACGACGGAGCAGCGGGTGCTGGTGCGAGTGAGTAGCGTGTGGAAAACGTTGCCGTCTACACGCTGTGTCAGTGCGGTTCACTTGAGCTGCGTGGAGTCGCGCCGCGAGCAGGCGGCGGGGGAGCCCACTGTGTGTGGATTTGCTAGTTTGGCGTTTGGTTTGTTGTGTGTGTATTGGATTTTCCGCTGCTTTGCCAATTCCGTTTTGTGCTGGCTTTCGGGCCTTTCGTTGCCACTTTTTCTTACACTTTTGGCTGTCGCTCTGCGCTTTTGCCGCACCAAACCTACACACAAATTTCTGCAAGTATTTTGTGAAAAGTTACGCTGTAAATTTTGTGACTTTAGCTCCAAATTTTGGGTGGGGGACTCGAAAAAAATTGAAAATTTGATGTCAATTCAACAATTTCAATTGCTCTCTCAATGTCACTTTGGGCCGACACAAGTGTTGCCCTACACACACGTTTTGCTTTTATTTTGGGCCACAATCTGGGGGACGACACACACAAATCCGAAATCCTCTGCAGCGCGTGCAACGAGAAAAAAAAATCGATTTTCTGCGCAGGGTCTCTTTGACTACTGCTGACTGCTAGAGTGCGGCGGTGGGCAGTTCGAGGCGGGGCGTTTCGTTGGTTGCTTCCTCTACTTGCGCCACGGGCAAGTAAGGCGACGCGTTTTCAGCGGCGTTGGCGATCGCGCGCCTGGAGCTCTTCTTCACGTGCACAACAATGAGAACGACAACGCGGTGGAGGCGTGTAAGCGAAGCAGCGGGTTAGTCGGGTTCGTTTCTGTTGAATGCAATTTGTTTCTTTTTGTTTTAGTAATATTATTTTTTCAGCGCGTACGCACGGAAAACGCTCTCGACGCGTTGCTGGCTCTTGTCAATCTGAAGCGACTGGCTGGTGTGCGTCGGCATCCGGAATCGCGTCGCTGATTTGCTCGCTCGCTCGCTGGCTCTCCAACGTCACTGTGGATTGCGTTCGGTGTGCGTCTGCGTTCTTTTGCCACTTGCCGACTGTTTCTGGGAGTGTTTCATCAATGGGTCGTTGGGGTGCTCTGCTCTGCTCTCTGTCGCTGCTGCCACTGGCTCTGCGCTCGTCCGGCTACCGTTTAGCTGAAATTGTGAACGCAATGTCGTAATTTTGTTTCGCGACTTGCCGCTTATTGCACAATTTACCTACAAGACTTTGCCAAAAACACCCAGTCGACGAAACGAAGAAGCCCAAACAAATTATTGCTTCGCTTGTTTGCTTTTTGCTGTTTTCACTTTTCGCTTGTCACTTTTTCGCTGCTTTGCGGTGCGTCAACCACTTGCCGTTACGTCAAAAAAACGACCACTCCACTAACTGCAGCGCGTGTGACTGTGGAACATAATTTGAGTTCCACAACTACGCTCACCGTTTTGCTTTTGTCTAGAAATTCATCCACTGCGTCGAAAGGGAGCGCAATGTTGGCGTTTGGTTGGAAACGGTGAACGAGCGGGGGCCAAGTGGGAGTTTCGAACGACTTTTGCGGTTTACACACTTTTATTACATTACCTTTGCATTGACATTTTCGTGAAGCACAAGCAAAACAGTAATAGATTGTGGTAAATGGATTGCAGGGTTGCTTTGGGGAATTCGCTTAAATTTATATGTTGAGGGGAATTATGGTCAGATAAATAAAATTACAATTAAAGTGTATTTCTAAAACGTTGTTTACGAAATTTTAATGAATAAAGTAAATTCATAAATCTTTGGTTATAATTGGAACAATGATTTTAGTTATTACTAACAGTTTTTATAGCAACTTCTTTTTAATTTAGAGTATTTTTTTATAGGTTTAAGTTTTGAGTTTGTTTTAATATTGCAGCTCCAACGCGTTGCTTATAGTCAGACGTGTATTTGACGTATTTCTAGCTTATAAAATTCAAATTGATTCAATTTGAGTAAAATCTTAAAGCTTTAAAAATTTTGAAACTTTTAAAAATCTAAATATAAATGCAAAAACTAAGAACGAAAGAAAATTTTGGGAAAACACTCTAAATTCAAAATGAAACTCGAAAGCCCCACCTAAGCCGCTAAATTGAACGACATATTTATTGAAATTAGAATAAATTAATCACCTCTTTTTCAAATTTATATTTATTTTACAACTAAAAGAAAAGGGTAGTGTTTATCATAAAGAACCTTTCAGTCTTTTTTTTATTATTTCACTTATGACCCGCAGCATTTAAAGATACTACTTCTACTAGCTTTCGTGCCACTACACTCAAAAGTGGCCTAAAAATCTTTGCAATTGTATCTAACACTGTCGACCACAGACCGAACGCGCGACACCGAAACCTAGAAAAAAGCTTCTCGCCGCCAAAGTGCACTGACGGTTATTTTTACATGCGCCATGCATATCCAATGCATTTGCTTTCCTTTTGGTCCATATGGTGTTGCACTTTTGTTGTTGTTTTCCCAATTGATGCATTTCAACAGCATTTTCTCCACGGCTTTATAGTCTCTTTGTTTTTAAATTAACAAACGTTTTGAACTTACCGGATATTTTGTAGTCAGCACAATACCGCAAATCTCATCACCCACCAGAAACTGCTCGCCCAGCATGGCCATGCAGACGTTCTCCCACGCACGATCGATTTTGTTCTTCCGCAGACGTATGACCCATTGGCCGCCCTTCGTGTTGGCCGGGTCCTCCCACATCGGCTTGATGCCCTGTTTGAAGAGGCTCAGTTCCCGGTACGGCTTGAGGGCCGTAGGGCGTATCAGGTGCGAGTACAGCGACCACCACTGCTGCACGCTGGCGCAACGCCCAACAACATGTAGTGATTTGCTGTAGTCGGTGGCGCGGTGTGTCCCCTTGCGCGAGAACCAAAGGCAGTATGTGTGCTGCAGCCGATTCTCGTTGGGCCCGACCTCCAGTGGCGGCAATTTGTCAACGTCTATTTCGTTCTCCATATCGCTGTCATCGCTGTCGGCGAGATCTGACCAGGGTTTACTGTAAGCGAAGGAAAAGTGATTAGTGTGTGGATTGCTGTATGGGATTTTTATATTGCATTCCTTTAAATTGAATAAAAAATAGTCGATTAACAATTGCATACTGCCTTTTTAGCCTACTGAGCGTTGGTTCATCATGCAGCTGGAACGACCTATAACTTATAACTCAACTTTAACTGTAACTCAAAAAAGTTAAGCCTTAAATGGGCGCACACCGCCTACTTTTAAGCGTTCCTGCTGCTTTGCAAACTAGCTGCATATTCAAAGCATTTCCTACATGGTGCCTCACTATGGACATGTAGGCGTACCTATCACGCCTCCTTTAGTTGTTTTACAACTCAAATTGTCCTTGTAACCATTATTTACAATATTGGCGCATACAAAATTTGATATTTGATACTCAAAATATATAAGAATCTTCCAGTTGCACATTGGAATGGGGGCATGGCACTGCCCACACACTACTCCAACTGCCACCTGCTCTTCCAGCTGCCAGCTTTTATCGTTGTCAACGTAGCCCTTTGCAAACATAACCTAAACATCGAACGCTCGCTGTGACAGCTGTGACCAACCACCCCACTGGCCCCTCGTTTGTTTACTGGTATCGTCGCCGTAATGTGTCCAGACGCTACCGCACGGAGGCGCGTGCTGGTCACAATCGTTACTGCTGGCTGCTGCCTGCCAATTCTCTCCGCACGTGCCGCTCCACTGGCCCTTTTCACACTGTGTTGGCAATGCAATATTGTTTTGGCATTAGACGCTGCTTCACTTACGTTTCGAACTGTTTGACTGGCATTTTGTCCATGTCGCGTCGCTGGAGCTGCTGCAGTGGTGGTTGACTGGTAATTCTTCGTGGCAATTTGATGTGTTCGCTGTTGCGATTTTGTGTGTGTGGTTGCTGGTTGCTGTGATTGCTGCTGCTGCTACTGCCGCTGCTGCAATCCTTCGCCTGCGCTGCCTGTGTTGACGCAAATTGTTCCAACTCGCCTCGCTATTTGCTCTATTTACGTGGTTTCCACTACGTATCACAGTTGTGCGTTCAGTACGCGCTCAATGCTCGGTTCGCTAGTAGGCGTCTGTTTACTTTTAATTAATAATAAAAGTGCAAGTGGCCACAAATTCTAATAGCTTTCAAAAAAAGTGTTCTCCTCCGAATGTTTCTGCGTTCGCTTTTCAAAAAATATTCTGTCAGAATGTCGCAAATTTGACATTTCGCTTCGTACACAAAAAACACGCATTGCACATGGGCTCCGTGTAGGGTTGCACCGGCAGTAGAGCGACCAGCGAGCGAGTAATATCGCGTTTTACAAAACTGTTTAAAAGAAATGATAATGTTTTCAAAATGATTGTTTCTGATCAAAAATGAGAAATTAAAAATTTAATATCTAGTTTAATGGAAAATTTGCTTATAACATATCCCAGCAAACCAAACGTTATAGAAACGATATCGTTAAAGCGAGAATTTTTCTTGTTTTCGAGACGATGTCGAGAATTTCGAAAATCTTGATATCGTTGCGATATTGAAATTATCTTATCCGAGATATCGTAACGATGTCGAAAATTTTGAAAATTTCCATATCATTTCGACAGCGTAATTTTACTTGTTCTCAATAGCATTTTGGATACTATTACAAAAACTTATTTTCTTTCTGGAAATTTAAATAAAACGCGTATTTTGCAGTACTGTCGCATGGCCAGTCCTTCATTCAAATCAAATAACGATTATAAGTACACGTAAACTTGGTTTTAAATGCGCGCACGTTCACGAAATCACAATTTTTCGTTTCACAAAAAAATATTTCATTTGACTTGAAAATATTCAAAATCTTCAAGGCAAACAATTCAAGCATTATCGAGATTATTTGGAGAATTTGTCACTAAAAATTTATATCGAGAAATTGTTTGTATATTAATATAATACTACGTTTACATTGAGCCCAAATGCGTAATTTCAATATTCATACCTCAGCTCTTTTCCTGCTTCTGACTAAATCGTTTGTTGCTTTTTTGCTGTTTCTATGCTCTACACACAGCATTATTTGAATAAAAATATAATACATACCCTACATGCGAAGAATATTCTGCATATTTCAAGCAGACGAAAATTTCAATTCAAAATTTCCATTTCGATAATTTTCGTTTTTTGTGATTTTGAACTGTCAAAAAGAGGAAAAAGTTTTTGAAAGTGTTTGCATTTTGTAATGCATTCCATATAATTGGTCATGTTTTATCGCATTTGCTTAGTCGCTTTATTGAAATGAGTAATTTCGTAGATTTGAATTTGTATGGAGAAATGCATGATTTGGTTTTGCATTTGAGAATTTTTGCCCAAATCACGCATTTGGGCTCAATGTAAACGTAGTATAAGATTAATGATATTGACATAAGTTGGTTCTATTTGGGTACCATTGTGAGTGTTATTATATCCATTGTGAACTAGTAGTCTTGGCAAAAGTGGAATAAAAATATTTTCGGTCCACAAACAAGAACCAGTAACGGGCTTCTGTGAATGTGGATTGCATGTGGTATTTAAATCCAATTGGAAGTGTATGGCGGAAATGGAATATTTGACCATTTTGCCGCCTTTTAACTTTTATTAATCTTTTTAATAACATAATAAGTGAAATAAGTGAAAAACAAAAAAAGCAAACACATGTAAAAGGTGACAATTTCATTTGTATAAGGGAAATATAAATATTTAATGAATATTTTGGTTACGTGCAAAACATAACCTAGAAAATTATTAACGCACTTTCAAAACGCTGACTTCCGGTGGTTTCTTATATTTGCATACAAATCAACAGTTGTAGCATAGGCGACATAAACCTCACCCTCAACCTAACACTGACGCCATGGCCACCAAGAATCTCGATTGGTGTGAAATCAAAATTCTCACAAATCACATTGAACTCACGTGACTCACAACTCGTGGACTCAATTGAAAAACAATCAAACAGAAACTAATTGTTGGCGGCGAGGATATGCTGCACAGCAAAGAAATTGTCAGCTGGACTGGGTGGTGCTTACTGCAAACATTTATATATGTTTGGATGTGTGTGAGTGTGTGTACTGTATTGCTGGACACTATAAAACTATATTTTACACGTTCTATTGCGAATCGCTGTTGTTGTCTGTTGGTTTGTTGATTTTTGCGCTGGCCGAACGGGCGCGTAACGGTAATTATGGTGTTGGATGCGGCGACGGTGGAGACATTGAAATGAAAAGTTAGCATTGAGCGTCCGTAATGTGCGCGGCACGCAGTCAATGAGTGACACGACGTCAACGTCCTGCGGAGTCGTCCTCCTGTGAGAGTAGCGGCCGCGTTATGGCGCGCTGACTTGTGAATTATCGGCTGCGAGACATTGAAACGACGCTAAACTAGACTGGAAGCGTATTGTGGGTCATTGTGTGTGTGGGTTTGCACGCCAAGGGACCAACCTGTACGATGCGTTCATTGGTCATTGCAGCAATGCTTAGGTTATGTTGAATATTCGGTTTGCACTGTTCTGCGAGTAATCGGTTTAGTTGATGTGTGAATAAAGTAATTTTTATCGTTAAGAAAAGAATAATTGTTGCACTTTCGAATAGCTGAATTTCAAAATATGTATTGGTTTGACCTCAATAACTTAACAGCACTTAACAGTGGCGGATTCAGGGGCTGTTTTGGGGGTTGAAACCCCCCCGAAATATTTGGATCGCCTATAAAACTACATACAAATTAAAAGACATTTTACAATTATTAAACAATTACTTTTTGAAACCGCCCCCCCAAAATATTTTTCTGAATCCGCGCCTGGCAATTAACTTAACAACTTAACTAATACTTATTTTTATAAGGAAACTAATTAAATTTAATTTGAATAAACTTTACTAATTCAATCTTTACTACTTTTATAAAGAACAACTTCTTGAATGTTATAGAAAGCTTGAAACAAGGCGAATTTATACAGGTAACCTCGATGAATCAGCTGATTTGATTTTTTTTGTGGTGGAAAAGGTCTAGATTGTCAAAATGTGACAGTATAAACTTGAAAAAGCAAGCTTTGTGCTGATTGGCTGATTTTGACAATCTAAACCTAGAAAACAATAACAAAATATATTGAAATTTTGTTGCTGTCCCAACGCTATCACCTGTATGAATTCGCCTTGGCTTGAAATATAAACCTGATTTTAACCAGAGCTGCACTAGAGTTGCCTTCACTCAATAGAACTCGAACCCGGTTACTTTGAAATGCTGCTATACTCACTCACTAATATCCTTAATTGCTTAAGAAAAGCAAAAGGTATCATAAACCAAAGGCGATGAGCGCCTAAACGACCTGACCGCACACCGTTTCACTTTCGATTGGCACAATTGCGGTCCGCAGTTGCGATTCGCGCTTTCAGGCGCACGGACTCGCGCCGCGAAACTTTTAGCTTTAGTGATTGGAGTTTTCTGAAGGATTTGCCTCGCTGTGTGGCCAGTGACGGTGCTGCTGCGCGTGCCGGAGTCGAGTCCTTTGTGCGCTTGGCGTATGCTATGAAGTCATGGCTAAAATCATCTCGACCATCAAAGCGATTCTGACGCGCATCTTCTTCGGCGTGCACAGCCTGCTGGCCGTCTGGCAGGTGACCGTCAACAAGGGCGACTACATCTACTGGGCACTGTGCGCTCCGCTGGTGCTGCTGCTGCTCGAGGGCATCTTCACGCTGATGATCAAGAAGACACAGGAATGGCGCTGGTAACCGCGAATGCATTTCAAAATTCCTTCCGCTGACGCGCTGCCAGTGTGATTTGTGTTCATCGCACAAATTGCTGCTCCCAATGTGTCCGTTTTTTGCCCAATGTAAACAATGGGATTACGTCATGTCGTGGTTTGATTTTCAATTAAAAGTGAAATCACGTTACAGTGCGCCCCGCACCCAGTCGATTTAATGGAATTTCGCGTGTGGCGCAAACGCACCTTCCAACGCCACGGGCGCCCATCAATGCTTGTCGTATGTGCATGCGGCTGTCGGCGCGCATGTGGCACTGACACATGGGGCGCGCCACAAGGCGGAGCGGGTGACCGATACAGGAAGTTCGGGTCGTCAATTGTCTGCTCGCGCTCCTCACACCGGCACCTGCACGCTGCTTTGTACTATAATTTTGTTGTTGTTGCAACATTTTATGCCGACATGTAAACAATGTCCTGGCCACACTATTTCGAAATTAAATATTAATGGCGCGCGCTGGCTGTTAACCACACAAGCAACAAGTGTTTGACACTCTTCCTCCAACTGTTTAATTTGCTTCTTCTTGTTCTTCTTCTTAACGTTTTTTCTTGGTATTTATTATGATTGCAGGTTTTGTCCGTCGGTTTTTCTCTACTTGAGCAGCATTGTGCCAGCCATTTGGCTGCTGGAGCTGGACAAGACCGAACGCATAGGGCCTGGCCGGCCCAGCAATGCGCAGAACAAGAGCAGCAACACAGTGCTGGAGAACCTGGACAATGTGCTGGACAAGACTGGCATTGAGATACCCACCATTAAAATCGATCCCGACACTTGGATTACGCTAATCGAACAGTTTCTGATGCTCATTCTGATTGTGGGCCGCTGGATGCTGCCCAAGGGCGATCTGACGCGCGATCAGCTCAGCCAGCTGCTGCTGGTCTATATCGGTGTGTTTGTGTGTCTGTATTCTTTTAACAAATGAGTAATCTGTTTGCTTGCAGGCACTGCCGCCGATATTATTGAATTTTTCGAGTCCTTCAAGGATCGCAGCATTGTGCGCATTCAGCTGTTGGTGTATTTGACTTTGGGCATTTGGTCGTGGAGTCTGCTGCAATTCACCATTGTACTGTCCGCAACCAGAGCGCGTCGGCCACGTGGCAGTGGCTCACATCGCCCTGATGAGTAAATTCAAAATTTGTAATCAAGTCAACTAAAATTGCATGCTTCCTTGCTGCAATAGAAAAATTGTTTAGTAGAATTTGTGAATTTTATTTGTTCAAGTGGCTTTCCTTTATCAGAACTATTTCATCAATACTGATCACATATTGAAATTCTAGACCATTGTTAATTGTTGTATAATTCACTCACTTACAGACCTCCCACCGACTGTTGCAACAACTGCTGCTGTGGCATTGATGTCTGGGGCATTGTACTCAACGTTATATTGCAGGATGCACCGTTCCTCACAGTTCGCATGTTGATCATCTTTCAGTACAAAATCCTGAACTACATGAATGTCTTTTTCACCTGTAAGTCCACACAACTTCATCTCGTCTGTGTCAACAAATGCCAATTGACATTGTTGTAGGTAAAAACTCACTGGTGATTGTGCTGCAGCTGTATCGTTTGTACGTGGTCAATGCGGAGTTCTGGAAGAATCGGCGCGAGCAGAAGGCTGCTGCCAAGTCGCGCCACTACAAATCGCATCGACGTGCTCAGGATGCGGACACCAACGGCATCTATATGATATCCACCGAGCGCGGCACCGACATGAAGCGCAAAATCCAAAGGTGACCACTCATCCATCAGTAGTGTGGACCATTCTTGTGCTAAATTGATTTTCTTGTAGAGCCAAAGATTATGCCGAGGACGAATTTGTCTACAAGAAGAAGAACAAGAAAGACAAGTATTTATTAAATGGCACAAACAACTGTCTATAGTTTGTAATGAATGATTTTTGGAATTTTTTCAGAACCAAAAAGCGCAAACGCAAGGACACTGGCTACTCCACGGCCAGCTCGCAGAATCTCTACTCGACGAAAGTGGTGAACGAGAAGGGCGCACGACGCAAGGATAAAAAGTCGAAAAAGTCCAAACGTGATCGCAGCCATTCGTCGATCGATAGCGAATTAGCGGAGATGAAAAAGGGCAAGCGCAGTAAAAACGCTGACAAGAGTGAGCGCAAAAAGTTGGTTGAGCACAGCAGTTGGCTATTGTTGGGCGTTAACTGAACTGAATGCTTTTTCTTTCGTCTTTTGTTTCGTTTTTTTGATTGCGCAGAAAATCGAAAAAGATCGAGACCGTAGTGGAGGAGTCCTCCAGCAGCTCGTCCGATTCGAGCAACTCCACTTTGCCCAGCTACGAGGTGATCTCCGAGCGCAAATCCAAATCGAAATCGAAGCGACGCAAACGCTCCCCAAGCTCCTCCTCGTCCACGTCAACAGATGCATCGGACACGTCCACCTCGTCCTCGGAATCGACTTGAGGTGATTAGTGGCAAATCGTTGATGTTGGTTGGGTTTTTTTAAAACACTGCTGCATGCGTGCACAGTGCAATGAGCAGAATTTGCTGTAATTGTCAGAACAAAAATTTCAGGACAAGAGATGCTTTGACATTGAAACGTGTGGCAAGCGAAATTGCTGATCAATTCTTAGTTGAATTTGGCTGAAAGCGAATTGAATTCAACTTGAACTTGGATGTGCAATGCGCTCTAAGTGGATTTGCACCAATTTCAAATTGAATTCTAGTCAAATTGAAAAATTGGAAACTGGAATAACAAATTCAATTTGAATTTCAATTAAATTCTAGTCGAATAAAATAAACGGAATTAAATATAATTTGAATTTCAAATTTAGTTGAATTAAAATGTAATAACTTTTAAATTGGTTTAATTAAAAGTTGCATACATATTACTTTTAAAAATCGATTTTAGTCAAATTAAAACAATTCAAAACGAAAAGCATTTCAAGTTCAACAAATTTTGAATATTTGTTATATAAAAAACACATTTTTTATGAATTTTGTTTTGGCATTGATTTTTAAAGTAATGCCAATTTATTTGCATTCAAAGCGAATTTAATTCAAGATTTATTAAAAGACATTTTTTATGAATTTTGTTTTGGCATTGATTTCTAAAGTAATGCAAATTTATTTGCATTCAAAGCGAATTTAATTCAAGATTTATTAAAAGATTAGATTAAGATTAAAAATTCATTTATTCATGAATTTTGTTTTAGCATTGAATTTTAAATTAATTAATAATTTAAGTTGTATTGGATGAAAAACACAGTTTTCATGCATTTTTTTTACACTAACTTTTAAAGTAATGCTAATTTAATTGAATTCAAATCGAGTTTAGTTCTAGTTTTATTAGTTTAAAAATACAGTTATTCATGAATTTTGTTTTGGCATTGAAATTTAAAGTAATGCCAATTTAATTGAATTCAGATCGAATTTAATTCAAGTTTTATTAGATTAAAAACACAGTTTTCTGAATGTTTTCTTTGCATTGAATTTTAAAGTAATGCCAACTTAATTGCATTCAAAGCGAATTTAATTCAAGTTTTATTAGTTTGAAAATAAAGTTATCCATGAATTTTGTTTTGGCATTGAAATTTAAAGTAATGCCAATTTAATTGCATTCATAGAGAGTTTTGTTCATGTTTTATTAGATTAAAAACGTTTTCTGAGTGTTTTTTTGGCATTGAATTTTAAAGTAATGCCAGCTTAATTGCATTCAAAGCGAATTTAATTCAAGTTTTTCATTAGACTAAAAACACAGTTTTCATTAATTTTGTTTTTGCATTGAATTTTAAAGTAATGCCAATTGCATTCAAAGTAAGTTTAATTCATGTTTAGTTGAACTACAACATAGTTTTAATGAATTTTTTTTGGCATTGACTTTTAAAATAATGCTAATTTAATTGAACTCAAATCCAATTAAATCAAGTTTTTTTAGTTTGAAAATACAGTTATTCATGAACTTTGTTTTGGCATTGAATTGTGAAGTAATTCCAATTTAATTGCATTCAAAGTGAGTTTAATTCAAGTTTTATTAGATTAAAAACACAGTTTTCAAAATTTTGAATTGAATTTTAAAGCAATGCTAATTTAATTGAATTTTAATCGAGTTTAATCCAAGTTTTATTAGTTTGAAAATGGCAGTTTTTCATGAAATTTGTTGGCATTGAATTCTAATCTAATGCTGATTTAATTGATTTCAAATCGAGTTTAATTCAAGTTTTTTTAGTTTGAATGCAGCTAGTCATGAATTATTTAATCATCTTATTGAAGAAAAATTGAATTATTTTGAACGACATATGGACAATTTTACATAAAAATACAAATAATTTTGGTCTGAATTGCTTAAATTGAATTGCATTCAATTTCAATGCAATTTAATTCATTCAAACATTAATTTTCATTTTTAATTAACTTAAAATTTGTTTAAATTCAGCTAAATTGCGGGCATTTTAGCTAAATTTTAGTTAGTTTTGGATTCAATTAAATTCAAATTGAACTTGTATTCCATTAGTTAATTGACTTTGATCTCATTTGAACTTGAATGGATTGAATTTTGTAAAATAGGCCAAAATTCGGAAGTATCATTTACAGTTGAATCGATGGAATTTTACTAAATTGATCGCAATTTTTAAGCATCTTTTACAGAGCTCTACGAAGAGTTCAATGGATATGATTGATCAACAAAGTCACGCGGTTATTGTAATTGAAAAAAAGGAAAATAGAAAAGTGAATTTTTCAAAAACTTTACGTTGGCCAAATGCAAACGAAATATGTTTTAGTCTAATTTGCCAATGTGCAATTAATATTTTGTACGAATAAAAAATTAGTTTTAATGTTAAAAAATTGAATGAAATATATGCAAAAAGTTTGTTAATGGAGTTAAATAAGAGTAAAACTAATGAATTTAAGCATAATTTTATAAGAATAGGGCTTCAGCAAATAATATACAATGAACCAAGAATAAATAAAGCTTTTAAAACATACAAAAATAATAATAATAATGATGATTGTCTTTTAAAAACAAATAGAAGAATGAAAGCAATTTTGAAATGCGCTTCTTGAATTCCTTTTGCAAAGATTTATGTTCTTTAATCAAGATTTCTTTGATTAAATTAGCTGCCTGATCCGTTGCCCTTGGCGCAACCACTTGTGTTGAATTTCCCGTACAAATGTGTAGTAGACTACTAAATTAAATAGCAAAGCTCCCTTAAAAAAATCATCGGAAAGATGCGGAAAATTTCCTATGTTATTAAAAAATTGCATCAACTCACTAACTCAATTGCGCGCTCATTCGCTCTCAGCTCACTTTGAGAGCAGTGTGCAAGTTCGCCTCGCCGTTTGCAAGTGCCATTGTCAATCCACAGTTGCCACCTGATTAAAAATTTGTTAACCAGATTTTTCTAGAAAAGTCAACAAACTATAAGAAAAAAAAATTGCTGGTGTTTTTCCTCTAATAATTTTTTGTAAAAAAACAAAGGTTCTTGGAATGTACTTTTTTTCGGGATTTCGTTGTGTGCAACTTTTTCAGCAGAAAATTATAGAAGCTGTAATAGTAAAATTTTAAGCTATCGTTTTGATAAAATAAAACAATATTTTATATGAATTAGCTTTTATCTTAACCCTTTCGCTACAGATTTTTACTGGAGAAAGTTAAAATTTTAAATTCTACGTTTTAGGCTTCTATCTATAAACAACATTCCATACAATTTTTTTTTATTTTTATACTCGGACCCTATATTTTAGAGTGTTTTTCTATGAGAGCAAAAACATCGTTTTACGCACAACGAAAATTTGAATATTTCTGCATTTACTGCAGCCAAAATAAAAATATATATATATTAGGGCGGGTCAAATTGTATGGAACGATTTTTTTTGATGAAGTTGCTATACGCTTCATCAAAAAAAATCGCTCTAAGCTCTAAGTCGGATTTGGAGACCCCCAAAATTTCAAAATAGATAGTGTAGATAGATAGAAGAATAACACTTCGTTCAATAATGTGTGTGACTGACACATAGATGGCGGCACTAATACTAAATCAATATTTTTTTTTCGAAATTGTGAACCTTTTTAGGCTTACTGTCAAAATTATATGTCAATCCGACCATTAGTTTACAAGTTACAGTGCTTTAAGTGACAGTACTTTTGAGTTTTCAAAAAAAATGAATTCAAAGCAATTCCGTGTGCTGATTTATCATTGTTTTTTAATGAAAAAAATACTGTTCAATGCCAGGAATGGCTTGAAAAACATTATTCGGACTCTGCTTCATCAAAAAGAACCATTTGTTATTGGTGTGCCGAATTCAAACGTGGTCGTACAGACACCGATGACATTCCATCTACTGGACGGCCAAATGACGCTGTTATTCCGGAAAACGTTGAAAAAACACTGAAAATCATTATGTCCGACCGTAAAGTGAAAGTGGGGGAGATTGCTGACATTCTAAAGATATCAGCAGGCAGTGTACACACCATAATATACGAACATTTGGTTATGAAAAAGGTGTTTTCGAAATGGGTACCGCGTTTGCTCACACCGGAGCAAAAACAACCACGAATCGATGATTCAAAGAGCTGTTTGGACATGTTTACGCGCAACAAGTCGGAGTTTTTGCGTCGGTACATCACAATGGATGAAACATGGATCCACCATTTCACTCCAGAGTCAAATCGGCAGTCTGCTGAGTGGCATGCAACCGGTGAAAGCCGCCCAAAGCTTCCAAAGGCACAAACATCGGCTGGCAAGGTTATGGCGTCAGTATTTTGGGATGTGCACGGAATAATATTCATCGACTATCTTGAGAAAGGGAAAACAATCAATAGCGACTATTATATAGCGTTGTTGGAACGTTTGAAAGAAGAAATCGCGATTAAGCGGCCCCATATGAAGAAGAAAAAAGTGTTGTTTCACCAAGACAATGCACCGTGTCACAAGTCGATGAAAACGATGGCAAAAATGCATGAATTGGGCTTCGAATTGCTTCCTCATCCCCCGTATTCTCCAGATCTGGCCCCCAGCGACTACTGGCTCTTCGCAGCCCTCAAAAAGATGCTCCGTGGTAAGAGATTTGGCTCAAATGATGAAGTAATCGCCGAAACTAACGCCTATTTTGAAGGCAAAGAAAAATCGTTCTACAAAGGCGGTATCGAAAGATTGGAAAAGCGTTGGAATGATTGTATCTCCCTAAAAGGGGACTATGTTGATGAAAAAAAACGAATTTTGCCAAAAAAATGTGTTTTAATTAGTTAGTCACACACATTATTGAACGAAGTGTTTTTTTCTTGAAATCTTGAAAATGCTGATTTTTTCAGATCGATTTTCCTACAAAAAGGAGTTCGAAAACAAAAAAATTGATCGTAATAAAAGTTGTTGGAAATTATCTGAACTTTCATAATCTGCAAAAAAAAAAATTATCGAAAAAAATTGAAGAAAATTCGGAATTTATTAGTTAAAAGTTCATTTTAGGCTATTTTTCGACAAAAAATTCCTAATATGTCTACTGAAAATAAAAAAAAATATTGGTATCAATACAGATTCTGAAAGGTGATAAAAATACCTTTCAAACAAGCCCAGATTGAGAAATCTACTATAACTCTATCCGATTTTATGACGAATTTAATTAAATTATTCTATGTATATATTGAAAAGTATCTATTTTGAAATTTTGGGGGGCTCCAAATCCGACTTAGAGCTATGGTCTCTTGAGCAAAATTTCTCAGAATCACATATAGATTACGTTTTTGCTATACGCTTCATCAAAAAAAATCGTTCCATACAATTTGACCCGCCCTAATATATGTATATCTAAATTGAAAGAAAACGTCAATTAAAAAGTTCTCTCATTTTTTCTGCTTCTTCTTCCTTTACTATGTCAAGATATATCATTAAAAAACGTGTATACTTCTCTTCTTTAAACTTAAATATTCAGTTTATTAATTTCGTATTTCTCCTAACACTTCAAACTATTCTAAAAACCAACAAAAAAATGTATTCTTGCAATCATTGAGGATGCAGACGTCCACAAGGTAGCATGTTGCCATATGGCAACAAAATAGCGAAAGGGTTAACAAAATTCATATAAATATATCGCAATCCAAAAAAAAACCATTAACATTAATTCATCTTTTGTAAGCAAAATACTTACAATAAATCAAAACTTGGTTTGTGGAGATCAGTGACATGGATTGGTGTAACATTTTTGTAGTGTAAATTTTTTAATGAAAAAACACAAAACCAAAAAATTGGGAGCTGAAGTAGGGAATAAATGACATCAAGTTCTAAGTTCATGAAAGTGCTAGGAAATTGCTCAGAAGTTGGTGTTATTCTTAGATGATGAAATACAGGGGAGAACTGACATCATTTAATTTTAAAAATATTTATTCGAACAACCAGTCAATCAGTAAAGCGACCAATTTGCCAAAATTCCTAACACTTACAATCCCGGAGCTCAAGCATCAGCCAGAATGCAGAATTCGGAGCTACAAAAACGGCGGGGATTTCGGGATTTCGAGATTTTGGATCCCGGGAAAGAATGCCTTAACTACTATAGACTAGAATTCCCTTGCAAAGATTCACCAAACGCTAAAGTAACCAATTAACCAAGTGCACAAAATTTAAAATATCTATAAATAATGAATAAATAATTATAAAATGTTTATATTTTTTTAGTTGGTTAAACTACAACCAACCAAGTAACAGTTGATTACTTTTAACTAACTTTTAACTTACTTTTTTTTACTTTTTTACTTACTAACTTTTAACTAACTTTTTTTCTTGTTTACTGGGTTACTTTTTTTGTGTTTGATGACTTTTTGGAAATGAATTCTGGTCTGTAGTTCTACAATAACCATTTTGTTTACTCGCCTATACTGCTGAGGGGACGAACACAAGCAGCATACGGTCTATGATCATTAGAGACAAACTTCATTGGTTTGGTCATGACTAACCTTTGTCAAATGAGATCAGAAAGAATGCCCGAAATTTCGTTATGGTTACTTTTCTAGAAGAATCTAGTTACCAAAATTTTAATCTGGTGGCAACTGTGCTTCAAATTCAAATTTAAAAAGTACAAAGTTTGCACTGAGCGCAGCCAAAGCTCTATGCGACTTTTTGCGTTGTGTTTTTCGTTCAGTCGTCTGTGAGAGGTGTAGTCGTTCGGTCGTAGTTGTGCGCCAAAGTTAGTGGCGGTGCTTTTGTTTCGCGTCTATTCAACCACTCGCACAACACAGTCTATATACGCTCTATATATGTACATATATATACGACTTTGATCTGAAACGATTTGCTGTTGATAGGCCCTTTTGTGATACTAATCAGCACAATTCGGCAGCTGGACTTTTTGACTTGCTGCCGTATGAAGACAAACACTTGCACACAGATTGTTTTGGGTGTGTGGCGCTGATACGCACAGTTCACGCAAACTAAACAAAAAAAGCAACAACAACAACAACAAATAATCAGCAACATAATATTGACTCGTCAGAGGCAAAATCGCGTCTCGTGTCGTCGATAGTGTGAACACGAGTCGCACAGCTGCTGGGGCTGCTCCGTGGACAGACACAAGCGGCTGAGTAACAAGGAAGGCTTCGGCGTGCGCGGTCTCCAAACCACTAATGTGTGCTCCCACAGCGAATCTGACACCAGTGCATTGTTGCTAGGCGTGCGACATTCTTGGCGCTTTATGTGAATTCTACTCGTTTATATTGTAAATGACTTTTATTTTTTTTTTTTAATAATTCAAGTGAAAACAATTTATTAAAAAAAAAAAGAAATCACAGTGGCCATATTGCACGCGTTTATTTTAGAATGAAAAACAAAAAACCATTTTAAGAAAATTGAATTCAATAGCTTCTAGTCGGTGCTTAATCGGTGATATGTATGTGTAATTGAAATTGTGATAGAGCGAAACAAAACAAAAGAAAAGCAAATATTCAAAAAGCAAATAGAAATGCCACAAAAAAATTAAATATCAAAATAAAAGCCAAACACTGCAATTCGTCAAACAAACAAATATATTTTGTATGTAAGTATAAATCTTTGATGCATTCTTTTTGCTATTTTAGTATTTTGCGATGGGTTTATTTTCGAGTAGGTGTCGTAAGCCCTTAAGTGCAATGTGTTGCTGTTGTTGTTATTCAAACACAATTACTTATTGTTGCTTTTGCACATGTTTTGTGGTTGGCATTTGTATTTTTATTATATCTCATACGCTACTCACTACTTGTCGCTGTTTGTTTACATAAACAAAAGTCTTGTGCCCTGCTGTTCCCCCCAAAAAATTCGTACCAATACAAAAAAAAAAACAATAACAAAAACAAAGGCAATAAATTTAAACGCTGTACGATACAAACATAAATTTTTGCGCGCTTTGCTACCTTTTGGCTGTCTGGCTGACGCTGGCTGCGATTACAACGAGTTATAAAACCAAGTGACGACCTGTCCCACTCAAAGCTCTGTTAGTGAGCACAATTTGTTGCTCAGCTCAGTGTGCGCTCTCTCCGCATTCTCCAAAGAGATTCTTTGAAGGGCGCGCGAACGGCTCGACTGCACCATCGCCCGCCGCACTCGTCTGTACTCGTCTGTCCAATTCTAGTTATGTGTTGCAAGGGTTGTTGCTCTTGTGGGGCATCTTTTGTCAACGACATATCTGCGCTTTGTTGTTCTCGTTGTCGGTCCCAATGATGTCCGATGATTCGCCAGCATACATTTGTCCCAAGAGTTCAGTTCAGTTGCATTGCATTTTGTTGGTTGTTTTCGGCGATGAGGATTGTGGGTCTTGAATATGGGTCATTAAATTGTGCGAAAATATTTTGGCTGCTCATTGCAATGGATGACAAACAGGGACTTTTGTTGAGTAGTTACTTGTTTGTATGTGTGTGTGAACGAGACTTATATAACAACTCACATGCAATGGCCATGTGCCAAGTCGTAGATACATATATGAGCATAGATGCAGAGCAGACGCAAATGTTTAATCCTTGAACTGTTAATGTTGAGTATTTGCGTCAGAACGAAACGAAAGTTTTTCGCATAATGTCGATTTTAAAAAATAACAAAATTGCATTCGTTAAACTAAATTCATTTCATCATTTCATTTTCTGATTTTTACTCGTCATAAACATGAAAAAATCTCATTCGTTAAACTATCATTAATTTCATTACCGCTTGCTACTTTGTGGACTTATGAAACCTCTGTGGTTTCAAGAGTACATTTTTTGTTGAGCCTTAGGATTGTTTGAAGTTTCAGGATAAATACGAAATTAATAAACTGAAGATTTAAGTTTAAAGAAGAGAAGTATACACGTTTTTTTAATGGTATATCTTGACATGGTCAAGGAAGAAGAAGCAGATAAATTATGAAATGTTTTATATTTCATTGTAAAGAGAATTTCACAAGCTACAATATGGTAGCAAACTTATTGTACCTTAGTAATGGATTTTTTCGAGAAAAAAATCCGTTAACAAAATTTTTTATAAAAAAATGTTTTTTTCACTTAAAACTTCTTATTAGTACATCTTACGTATCTAATGATGCACTTTAAAAGAAAGGTATGAAAAATACCTTTCGTTTGATGCCCATATCGTGTAAATCAGTTGGAGATTAATTGAGTTTTTTTGATAAAAACTTTGAAATTTGACGCCAAGCCACACCTTTTATGGGCGTTTCCCAGGCAAAATTTTTAGTTTGTTAGATGCAGGAGCCAACGCTCTCTATATAAAAGCAGACTTATTTATTTTCCCACGAGGGTTCACTGTTTTTATGCCTCGACGAAAGTGGGGTTTTTGGGACATTTTTGCCAAAAACACAGTTTGAATGTATTTTTTTTTTGGATTGGTGTCTTAAGCAAATTTGTTGGTCGTTAAAATATCTACAAACTTGCCGAAGAGAGTAAGGCGATATTCGGAACGATTTAGTACCTATTAGCATTTACACGTTCGAAGACTTAAACGACGAACTCGACTAAAATGAGCAAACTTTAAAGTCGGATTTCTCTTAAACTAGAGCCAATCCAGCCAAACGGCTGGTGGATCTCAACTAAGTATACCTATAGAAAAGTCTCTCAGTAGGTCCCCCATGTCTGAATTTTCGACTTGCACAGTGTAATTAAGCAGACTGAAAAAGTTTTCCAAACGAAATTAAACAGTTAAAGGGTTAATTCATTACATCAATGCTTGCACATATGTACTTTTATACATATGTATTATATGTGTACATATTTACTAGGGATGAAAATTGATTCTTTCCTCCACCCTACTATTGCAACTGCTTGTGTCAAGCACATTGCTATGGAAATGATGCAGATTTGATTAAAAAAATGCTTAAAGCTCTTAAGTTGATGTCTCATATAATGAATTATGTGCTGTGAGCAAGTTGGTTGTGCTCTGTTTCAAACAATTCTCTCGGGAATTATTTTACGTATTAAACAGCCAAAACAAATCATTATCGGACTTTGGACGGTCGTGTGAATTTGCGTCAGGTGCCTTTGTTTTGTATGCCCGTTCTCGTTGTTCTTATCAAACGATGACTTGAACTTGAACCAGACCATACACATGCAAAATAAATGGTGCAGAAGGGGATAAAAAATGATTTCGGATAGAATGAAACTTATCAATATTAGAAGATTTTTGAGATCCACAAAGCCAACATAGAACTACCTAACATTGGAAAGGTCTTTCACACATTTATTTATACATACATACACACATACAAAGAAAGTGTTCGTTTCCTAGTCGTTCCCCTTGAGTTATGAAATAGGCTTCCTTATACTTTTCCTATGCTGAAAGTGTTCCTGTAAGAGGCTCGCACATAATTTTCCTAACACTTGGCTTCTGATCAAAAAATACCCGAAAACTTTAAAAACTGTTCAATTCAATTATTCAAAACTATTTAATTAGTTATTAAAATTACTTTTCCTATTTCAAAGTCTACACATATTTCAATGCTTCCTTCAAGCTTAAAAGTACTTTTCATATGCATTTTGGCATCGCCTTCAGTTTCTTCTGCGAATTTTCCTTTATTGCCTCAATTGCCTTAAAATGCTTTCCTGCGATAATTAATTTCGCCATAAGAGACACTGAGTCGTTTCCAAAGTTATCACGCACAAACTTCCCATCTATCCGGAGTTCAAACAGATAAAAGTTCCAATCCACAAAACAAGGTTTTGGTGATAAGTTTTCACTCTTGTTCACTACTTACTTATATGAAATCAATTATTTTCACATTTCAACAACATAAACACACACAATCATGTACCGTCGCCCAAAGTGTCGCCCCCTTTCGATTACCGTGTAATAAATTTCTTCAGCAATTCGATTGTCCAAGGAGCTGTCAGTGCCTGCAAGCCGAACATAAATTGTCAATAATTATTCCCCAACGCGTAGACATTTAGGCTTCTATTGCACTGAAGGCACAACTTGTTTTGCTTATGGTTGGACATGTGACAATATGACAAAAGAACAATAAAAAATACAACAACAACAACATTATTGTTTGTCTTGCTATACTAGTATTTGTGCTATAAATTCTGAAGGTTATTATGGCTGTTAATCCTGCTGGCAGACATTCATACAGGCGTTTTTTCTAGAATAACCCATTTTGTTGTTGTTTCCAGACACAAAAGTTTAATTGGAATCGTAAAACGTTGAATTAATTCTTTTATATGGGTTTGATTTGTAAATGAGTGAGTTTGATAAGTGAAGTTTTAAAAACTTTGAATCAAGTTGGATTGGGAACAATTACAGGAAAATCGATTTGCTTTGGATAATAGTTCAGTGTTGATTACAAGTGGATTTTTGTGGACTCTTTGAAGTCGTTTACTTTTGGAATGTCTCTCTTCGAATATTTATTATATTTTTCTTAGTTGAATATTTTTGAATATTTTCCAATATATTTTAATTTAAAATTGTTTTGTTTGTTGTTGATCAATGATTATTTTGTGTCCTTAAATAATTAATTTATTTTGAATCTATTTGAGTCTTTGTTATTAATTATGTTTTATAAACTTAAAATTGAATTGGATTAAGAAAAATTACAGGAAAAATGGTTTGTTTTTGATAACAGTTCAGTGTTGATTACACCGTGCGACAAAAATGAAAAAATTTTTTCACACTGCAAAAAAATCCATATGGGCGTGAAACTAGAAACCAAACATAGTAGTACTGCGTACTCAGTTTTTCATTTCTACATCCTTTGTCCTTTTAAAAGGACTTCAAAATTTTGAAGGGAATACAAAATAAAAAAAATATAAAAAATACTTAACCTCGCTAAAATATGGCGATATGTATATCAAATGAAAGAGAAAAAGCTCAAGAATTTAAATAAAATTTATCTTTTATCTATTTGTATAAAAAGGACATGAAAAAGGTCCTTTGAAAATTTTAATCCTTTATATCCTTGAAAATTTATAACGAATTTTCTTGAAAAGTAAGTATGTTTAAACCCAAAATCTCCTTGATCACGTGTCAAAATTTCATTATTCTCGCTTCTTTTATTTTGTATCTTTTTTATTATTTAAAATACTGATACGCAAATAAATTAGAAATTTTGTACTTCATTAGACTTGAAGCTTCTGCCTTTTTTTGTTAATAATTTTCGAACCAATAAAGTTAGAGTAATAAAATTTTGAAACATGATCAAGGAGATTTTGGGTTCTAACATACTTACTTTTCAGGAAAATTCATTATAAATTTTCAAGGATATAAAGGATTACAATTTTCAAAGGACCGTTTTCATGTCCTTTTTATACAAATAGATAACAAATCAATTTTATTTAAATTCTTGAGCTTTTCCTCTTTCATTTGATATACATATCGCCATATTCTAGCTTGGTTAAGTATTTTTTATATTTTTTTTATTTTTTATCCCCTTCAAAATTTTGATGTCCTTTTAAAAGGACAAAGGATGTAGAAATGAAAAAGTGAGTACGCAGTATTACTATGGTTGGTCTCTAGTTTCACGCCCATATGGATTTTTTCCAGTGTGAAAAAATTTTTTCATTTTTGTTGCACGGTGTTACAAGTGGATTTTTCTGAAAAATTTTGAATTCCATACAACTCTTTCAAGTCATTTACTTTTGCAATGCCTTTCTTCGAATATTTCATTGATTTTACTTAAATATTTCAGAATACTTTTCAATATATTTCAATTTCAAATATTGTTTATCCAATACTTCACTGACTTTTTTGATTAATGATACTTTTTTTATTAGTTAAGTTTTAAGAACTTTAAATTGAGTTGGATTAGGAAAAATTAAAAAAAAATAGCTTTGCTTTTGATAACAGTTCAATGCTCATTATAAGTGGAAAATTTTTTCTGGAAAATATTAATTGAAAATATTTTTCAAGCTAATACTTCACTGACTCTTTTGATCAATGATAAATTTAAATAATTAATAATTTTTTTCTTTGGATTAAAAATTCATTCAAAATATTTTTTAGCTAACACTTCACTGACTCTTTTGATCGATGGTAAATTTTACTAATTAAAAATTTTTTCTATAAATAATTAATATATTCTGAGTCTATTTGGGTCTGTTTTATAAGTTAAGTGTTAAGAAATTTGACTTTGCGTTGAATTAGAAAAAAAATTAAACGAAAATTATTTTCGTTTCACAACATTTCAGTGTCAATTATAATTGAATAAGTTGAATAAATTTGTGTATTTTGTACATTTATCTATTATTTTCTCTATAAAAGAAAACACTTTTTGTATCTATTATTTCCTCTATAAAAGAAAACACTTTTTGTATACCTCAAGCCGCTGCTATTAAAGCTTGTTTTCTTATACATTATTCCTATTCTCCACATCAATTTGCCATTCCTTAAGTTTCTATTATTGCACTTTGTGTTTCAATATATATGGCCGTCAAATTTTGTATTTTTTTATAACTATTATTCTTTTGCTTTCTTACCGTTTTACTTCCACCTGCCGTTCATAAATATTCATTCTTAAACCAACTGCCATACATATGAAGTCGAAGCCGGCAAAGCTGCATTTGGCGCTAAAGCTTTTGCACTATTCAGACGATTTTGCAATACGAGTTTGCGGTTTCGCAATAAAGACATTTAAACTGGTTGAAAATATAATGATAATTATAGTATTGAATAATGGAAACGGTAAACGATACCAGCACACAAACATAGAAATAATAACAAAATGAAAAATGGAAAAAATATGTATTCTGAAAACCATTTACTGTGCTTCAAGGCTTCAACTTTGCGTTTGTGTGCTGTTTGACGGTTTTTCGCAAAAGTGGCATAGTTTGGTTTTCAAAAGCAGTTGTACACATGTACAAAATCAAAACAAAAAATTAATTTAAAAAAACCAAAACATTAAATATGCTTCAAACATTGGAAGTAGCGTCCGGTAAATCACGGCGCCGATTTGTTTTGTATTCTTAGTTGAAATAGTATAGATGTGTGTTTGTTTTAGTTTGTGTTTAGTAAACAATATACAAGTTGATTTATTAATCAAAACAAAAGCATCAACTTTGCGTATCAGACAAGCAAAAATTGGTCTGAACGTAGAATTAGAGGTCAAATATTCTGATGACATGGAAAGTACTAGATTTTTCTAGTTCGCATTTTCTCTTGGCAGTACTTCAACTATTTTAAAATAGATACGAATAGATCGAGCTCAATGTAATGTATTGGACTTTGAGCGATGGACAACATAAAAAATATAAATTTACATAAATATATAGTTGGATTTTTTATACAAAAAATGCTTAAGAATAAAACAGTACCTATACATTTTTCTCTTTAAGTTCAAGATATATTAACCCTTTGTTTCATGGCATTGTTTATTCTTCATTTTTGCATTTTATGTTAATACATTTGATTACTAACGGAGTTATGCAAATAGCATTGAAAGTATGTGCAAAAGATTCGAAAAAACAACAAGAGTTTCGATTTTGTGTAATAATTTTGTTTATCGATGGCGATCACCGTCTCTCAACTAGTTGTGCGTTGAATTACGAGTTTACAGTGCCGACCGACCTAGGTTCGAGTCCCCGTGGTAGCCAACACTGAAATATACTGATAAAACCGATGTTTCTTGTGGCGGTAGCGTTCTATGTCTAATTTTTGATAAAGGAACTCAACAAAATTTCATTGTTACCATTAAAACTTAACAAGCAACAAGAATAATTTGATAAAAATTAGGTTTCTTAAGGGAAATTAAATCAGGCAACGAAGGGTTAAAATATTACATAATATGTATTTTATATGTGAGTAAATTATGTAAACAAGCATTCTTTAATCTTTCATAATCTTTCCATATAAAGTATGCATGAATATTTTATGAGCACGGTGCCATATTGAAATGTTTGTAAACAAACATTCGAAGTGACATTTTTAATGGCCAGCAATTAAGATTGATTGGTATAATATCAGTCATGCTCTGTATATTATATATAGAAAAGCTATAACTAAACTGCGCACAAAAAATTTGTATGGTTGAGAAAACATTCAACATAAAAACAACGAATGTGTTAGGGATACTTTCGAAGCAATAATTTCATAAACAAAGTTCTCAACACAACGAACCACTGCGTCTATCATCAGAGCACTAACAATAGACATCATAATAAAAGAAATTTGTTCTCAACACTATATCAAGTTCAAATTGGTTCATATGTTTAAATATACAAAAAATTGTAAGAGGCAAAAAGTCTTCTTATTGTTTTACACCTTAAGGCTTCTCATTTACCGTCTCCGAAGGCAGCCTTTCAGCACTTTCTCCTGGAGGTTTTCCAGCCATTGTTTCCACTACAGACACTCTGATATCTTAGGAGTAAGTACTTAAGAGGTGAACCAGAAAAAATTTAGAATTTTTAAGGATAAATTAAAAAAAAAGTAATAGTCTGATTTTACTAAAATAAACTGCAGTTTATTATACATTTCTTAACCCTTATTCTCATACCCGGGTACCCGGGTGCCCACTGCGATGTATTTTCGTGAAAAAAACTGACAAATAATGAAAATTTTTTTTTTACCTTCCGGATCCTCGTTATTTAGGTGAAAAGCGAACAAATCATATCAAAATTTTATAAACACTTTTTAATTAACAAAATATTGAAAACTTAAAAATTTCATGAAATGGGTACCCGGGTACCCCGGGTGCCAAACGACGTTAGTAAGTTTGGGTATGAGAATAAGGGTTAAACTCGAATTTACAAAAAAATTTCATGAAATATAATTAGTGGTTGCAACATTTTTTTATATTTTTCTTAGCGGTCTTAGTTAGAGACTGGACAGTACTTTCGGTGACTGTTGCATAGGCTTGCTTCCATCGATTTCGGAACTGTACATCATTTTTGCAAACTTTCTTTGTTTTTCTTAGACTTTGCTTCATTACAGCCCAATATCTTTCAATAGGCCGAAGTTCCAGGCAGTTGGGACGATTTGCCTCTTTTGGGACCACCGTGACACAATTTTCTTCATACCATTCCATAGTTGAAATGGAGTACTGACTTGTCGCTAGGTCTGGCAAAAACAAAACTGTTCCTTTGTACTATTCAATAAATGGTAGAAGGCGTTTTTGCATACATTCTTTTATATAAATTCTAGAGTTTATTGTTCCTGTCGTAATGAACGCCTTGCTCCGTAGACCACAGGTGCAAATAGTTTGCCAATCCATGAAGCGTTTTGGAAATTTGGTATATTTCACTTCGGAGTACTTTTTTTGTGTTCCATTCTTATTGTTTTGAGTGAAATAGGCATTCCCAGGCAACTGCTTGAAGTCCACCTAAGAGTAGGTTTCATCATCGAGAATCCCGCAATCGAACTTGGTTACGTAATCGTCATACAGTTTTCGAGCCGGCGTCTTCCCTATTGTTTCTTTTGCTTTCGATCGGCCAGGCACTTTCTGCTGTTCGTAGGTCCTTAACCCTTGACTTCGCTTATATAGCATCTCAGTTGATTGCGATGTGTCTGATGCAGCTGCAACATCGCAAGTCGCCCTCGTGGCTTTATTCCGATATGTGCTAACAAGCCTCTTCAGCACTTCTGGGTTACTTGGACCCTTTTTTCTGCCTGATTCTTCGGCTCTGTAGATGGAGTTTCCGCACGTTGTAGTTGTTTATAAGTTATAAAAAAAAATTATAATAATAATATATAATATATAAATTATAACATTATAAACCATCGCTACGCTCGCTTTGCTTTCCCTTGCAATGCTTAGTCTAGACTTCGTCTTATCAGTCAAGTAAATGTCCAGTAGTAATTTGCGGCAGCGCTTTTGCGGGCTGGAAATGTTGACTAAAGTAGATCCAAGATGCAATTGAGTAATATAGCAAGAAACTGCAATATTTATAGATACTTTCACTCCCAAATACCAGCGTGATGCGTGAAAATTCTAAATTTTTTCTGGTTCACCTCTTATATATAATTGTTGGGATTATCTATCGACACAAGCACGTAGATTCTGTCCATTGTATTCTAGCTATTGTCTCTTTAATTGTTTAATAAGTGCCCGGGTTCGAAACTACTTGTAGTAGATCGATTCAACTTCAACGTGGCCTGATTCTACGGTCTTGAAAAGTCAGCCCTTGGCATCAAGTTTCCCAAGGAATTTTGGATCCTTTTTAGCCGATCAGTTCGTTCCAGTAGCCTGCAGCTACTTGAATAGACATTCCCCGACATTCAGTTTCCCAAAGACTCTGGTTTGTCGCTTTTGTAAAGCGAAGGCTGCTTGAGTTCAAATAGCTCGCATCTACTTCAAGTAGTTCAAGTTCAAGACAAGGCCAACCCCACTGTTGGTTGATTGTGCGGCCTTCGATAGGCAGTCTTTGTCATAAATTTTCCTTAGCTCACTTACTCTCTGTTGCCATACACATATTTTTCATTTGCTAAATTAAACAAAATATGTTACCAAGTACATTGGTATGTGCCCCTTTTGTTAAATATAAACTGGCCATTTATTTTTATACTTTCATTTCTTTTTTGCTTAGAAATGATCTAATCAGTTGATACTTCAATTTAATTTGTGCAATATATCAAGAAAATCTTTTAACAAGAAAAGAAAATAAGAAAATCTTTTAACATTTTCCTTAAAGAACTTTTACTTTTATTCATTTTTTTCTTATTCAGAGAGATCATAGATTTGTTTTACAATCGGATTCTTCATATCGTAAATCATTCATTCAATCATCATTTTTTGCTTAGAATCAGTTAATCTAATCAGTTAATACTTCAAAATCAATTCGTTCAATATATCACAAGAAAATCTTTTCACATTTCTTTTGAAGAACTTTTATTCTATTCTTGTTTTTCTTATTCAGATCATAGATTTATTTTACAATTGACTTCTTCATATCTTAAATCATTAACAATTTGATAGCTCAACTCACAAACAACAAATAAAACTCCATAACTAGTTTTCTCAAAATACACATTGCGGACGATCAACGACCCTTCTCTCAAATAAATATAAAATAAAAGCAGACAAAAAGTCTGTGCCAATTCATTGAAGATCTTATCTTATCTCGTTTTGCCAAAGCACAATGTGCGTAAACTTGAACTTGAAGAGACCCAAATTATCAATTGCTGATAGTGATGTGATTTTTTATCAGTTAGTTATTTTTTTTTAATAATTCAATTGTTAAGAACATGAAATGTTCGATCTTAAGAATTTATTGAAAGATAAATAAACCCAATATATTGTTTAAGTAGTTTGTGTCATCAACTGGGTACGAAAATTTAGAATGCAAAATGATGTCTATTAAATTAATTGAATTATCTTGAAGCGTATTTATATTTAATAACATTTTATGGGAGCATTGATATGGCGTAATATTGTTTATATATGTAAATGTATGGGTGAGGCAAATGCTTTCTCACAAATGTCATTAATAGAATCAATTCGTTGGGTGCTGTCTGCTCTCTGCACACTGAATACCCACTAATCACAACGACAGTGATGGGACCATCGCACGCCAGTGTAGCCAGTTGTGGGCTCACGTGTCGCCAACATGCGTTCGCAACTCGCACATAATGTCCGTGGATGGCGACTATCTTTTCTGCTTTGTTTGGTTCTTTGACGCTAATCTGCATTGTGATGAGTCAGAAAGAAGTGTGTGGCTGTGTGACTATTGAACGCAGTGTAGAGAATTTGAAAAAATATTTGGAGAACTATAGTGTGGGTAGTTTTAAAGCAGGAGGCGAGTATATTATTTTATTTAATAATATGTAATTAAAATTAATTAAAATTTAGTTTTAGGTTAATTTAGATTAGGTTAGGTTAACCCTTTCGGTACAGATTTTTACTGGGGAAAGTTAAAGTTTTAAATTTTACGTTTTAGGCTTTAACTTTTTACGCAAAACGAAAATTTGAATATTTCTTCATGAACTTCAGCCAAAATTAAAATAAAAACGTATCTAATTTGATAAAAAACGTCAAAATAAAAAGTTATCTAGTTTTTTCTGCTTCTTCTTTCTTTACTATGTCAAGGTATACCATTAAAAAACGTGTATACTTTTCTTGTTGAAACTTAAATATTCAGTTTATTAATTTCGTATTTTTTCTAAAACTTCAAACTATTCTAAGGACCAACAAAAAATGTATTCTTGAAACCATAGAGGTTTCAGGCGCCCACAAAGTAGCATGTTGCCATATGGCAACAAAATAGCGAAAGGGGTAAAGTGGCTGCCTGGGCACACGACTTGTCGAAAGACACACTTAGGCCGCAAAAAGGGCCCATTGTGATACCGCAAAGAAAATGTGATCGTCCAAGAAAAGAGAACCTAAGGATTTCCACCTTCGTGTAGAGAGAGCCGGGTAATGACAGATGAGGTAACTTATATTGGATGAGTGTATAAGTTCGTGCCCGATTTTAAGTCAAAACTCAAATTGAAATTTTTCAAAACAAAATCTTTATTAATCAATTATGTATTCGCCATCATATTCGGCAATCCACTCCCAACGATCAACCAACTTACGAATGCCGGATTCATAAAAATCACGCGTTTTTTCGTTAGAAAAGAGGACAAGGTGGTTTTTAACGTCGTCCACGGTTTTAAATCTTTTTCCATTCAAATTGTTCTGCAATGATCGGAATAAGTGGTAATCAGAAGGCGCGATGTCTGGTGAATATGGAGGATGCGACATGATTTCCCAGTTCATCTGCTTCAGTTTGGACAGAGTTGGTTTTGCAACATGTGTTCTGGCGTTGTCGTGGTGGAAGAGGACTCCTTTGCGATTGGCCAAAATCGGACGTTTTTCTTCAATTGCTTTCTTTAATTGGGCCAATTGCTGACAATACTTATTCGCGATAATCGTTTCGCCAACGGGCAAGAGCACAAAATATATCAATCCTCGGATATCCCACCAAACACACAGCAACACCTTCATCGGATGCAATCCACCTTTGGAGACCGGTTCCGCCTTCTCGTGTGCCTGTTTCCATGTTTGTTTTCGTTGGACACTGTTGTACATAATCCATTTCTCGTCACCTTTCACAAACCGATCCAGAAAAGGATCAGTTTTGATACGTCGAAGCAAAGAAATGGCTGTTGTTACACGGTCCGATTTCTTTTTTTCACTCAACTGATGCGGCACCCAAGTATCGAGCTTCAAAGTGTACCCAACCTTTTTTAAATGACGAAATGCAGTTGATTTGTTGACGTTCAGTTCTCTTGACAAGAGTGCGAATAACGTCGTCGTCAAGGTCGGAAGGCCGTCCAGCGCGAGGTTGGTCTTTGAGGTTAAAATCACCAACTCGAAATTTAGCAAACCATTTCTGCACTGCGCGAAGCGCTGGTGCACGGTCCAAATAAACTGCTTGAATAGCTTTCGTTGCAGCGCCAACAGTTTTTCCTTTCCGAAACTCGTATAACATAATATGACGGCAATGTTCGTTTTCGTTATCCATTTTCAATGCGCTTTTCCAACAAGCAAACTCAAAGAAATCAAAATCAACAAATATATATTTCAGTCATGAGTACCAACCGTGAACAATTGAAACGCCACCTAATAAAATCGGACACGAACTTATGCACTCATCCAATAGTTTTTTCATCAGAGTTCTAAAATTTATTGAAAATGTTAAAACTACAATTTATATATATTGAGACTCTTGAGTACGTTCGTGTTTGAATCGAATTTTTGTTCTAATGATGCTTCATCGCTCACCAGCTTCTTCACCGTTATGAATCAATTAAGCCACCAAAGTAATTAAGGTTATTCAGGGTCATAGATTAGAGCTAAAAAACTTTGATTGTTTGATGTTTGGGATGTTGAGGAGGTGTTGCGGGTGTTTGAGGTTATGGCTTGCAGATAATTTCACAACTATGTTAAATTCTGATTGATATAAAAACAGCTATTGAGTTTTGGGAGGCTGAGATGTTTGCGGTTACACATACATACATAAGTACATATATCATATTCACTTATCAAACAATCTGGAGAGTTTAACTTTTGTTTCTTGTTGCTCTACTCAATCCATGTAAAAAATGTCATTCAAATCAAACAACTGTACAGTAATTGCGGTTAAGTGTTTACACACTTTATTAATTAATTAAATAGTGAATATAAACGCTTAATCAAACAAGTTAAGGCTTTTTAATTGAACTTTTACAGCTTCGACTCAGACGCGCACAATTACTACAACGTCGCCACAGTTTTTCCCATTGCAAAAGGCATAATTTCAGTGCGTAATTGTGCATCAATTAGAAATGCATAATTGTTCAATTAGAAATTACTGCGAAATACAAAATGCATGCGCTGCATTATTCATGGGGGGAAACTGCGGTCGTATGTGTGTAGTCATTACATAGAAAAAGACAAATCTAGCTGACGCAGCAACAAGTTCAAAGCTCAACTTTTCGCAAGCATCAATTAGTTCGAATATGTTTTTTGGGCCGATTGTGTGAGCAACTGTAGCCAAGCAAAATGCGTTGCCGTCACAAATAATACAAAAAACAAAAACAATGATTGCGATAAATTACTATATACATGGCCTATGGTTTGCTTTATCGGCAAATAATGAAAAATAAAACTAAACAAAAAAATTGTAATAATTGAAAAGTGTATGCGGCTTAGTTGCTTCGACACACGGACACTTTTTTTCTGATTAATTGGGTTATGGAGAAAAGTGCACACACGGCAACCAAAACAGACGTGAGAAGTTCAATAGAAAATTGAAATTATATATGTAAAAGTACTCAAATTGCTGCATACAAAGCCTGTCATCTATACCAACACAAATGTGTCTGAGGGCTGCTTTGTTGACGCACTTACACACACACCCCCACACAGGGTTACAGCGCTTTTGTGTAACACAAAAGCAATTACAACCACTCGGCCGCTGGTGCAGTGCACTTGTCACTTACTGCTAAATATGCACTAAATTCAATTTTACACTCCGATAAGATAACAATTTTCAATGCCTTTTTTGCACTGCTGTAAGTTTTTCGTGTCTTACAAGTTGTTGGCTTTTTGGCAAATAATTGCTTTGTCTACACATAAAAACACTTAATGCCAACGCAAAGTGCTCATAAGTTGTAAACATGTTCGTATCAAGTTGCCGCATTAATCTGAGTACCTTTATGTACATTTAACTATCGAATTGTTAACGTTATTTCAGTCTGTAAACAAATTTTATTGCCTTGAATTGCTTTGAATTTTCCAAACCGAACCAATTGCCACTTGTTGATAGTTAAGGGTTTTTGTAGTCACAAATCAAGCAGCTACGCTGGCCCATTGTTGCACCGATAACGTGTTCGCTTTGTGAAAATGCAAATCATATAAGTATGTAGCACCCAGTCGGTAGTCGAATGCACAAACAACACGCACGCAAGTATTCAAAATGAGTTCAGCATCAAATGAAATTCAGTTAATTGTGACACAAAAGGCGTGTTAGTTCTGTTTGTAGATAGCGTCAGCAATGTGCACTTTGGATAAACAAAATCAGCAAATGTCAGCTCGTCGGCGCTCGTGTCGGTCTCAATTTATCAATGCATCGCTTCAACTGCAGCCGTTGCTTCCAATCTGACGATTTGTGGTTACCAGCAAATTGTTAGTAGGCAAAAGTTTTTAGCTAAGCCAAAGCATATCTGTACTTTGTATATACATATGTATATCTGTCCATTGAATAACGAACGATGTGTAAATAATTTTCAATACATTTAGGTCAGGTTTAGGTGCCTGTCGGAGTTTGGGACTTGTCGAAAGACACACTTAGATCACAGAATGGGCCCATTGTGATACCACAAGGAGAAAGTGATCTTACTTCAAGTCGGAGAGCCTATACAAGCCAACTTGAATTGTGAATAAACCCCTAGTAAGTCCCGAGGTTATTCGAGTTGTACAAGAAGGTAGAGCCTAGGGATTTTCATCTTCATCTAGAGAGAGACCCGGGTGGTGACAGAGAAAGTTCGGCCACCATATCACGTCGAAGTCCAATGTTTAATACAGTCTAGATATTTTAATTATTTTATTTATTTAGTAACAAAAGCATCGGCAAAGCGCCCAAAACAAATTTTAAGGACCTTAACAAATTGGAAGACTGCATTAAACATTAAAGGCATTTTTATGGGCCAGGACCTTCACTGTAATTTAGCTCCAAATCATTGCAATGCATGCTTGCGGTGCATGTTTGACTGTAGTAGAACGCAGGCATCAGCAAATCGTTCTCCCACTCTTCTCCTCGCGTGTGCTACATCTCTTTTACGGCCACAATGCGACATTCGTCATTGAAGATGACTGAAGAAGACTAAAATCGATAGCTTTGAGAGCTTTACTATTGTTTACGGCCTTAATCGAAAAGTGGGTGGGTCATTACTTTTTCAAATTAAAATCCAGACCATTAAAATTATATATGAGGCAGCCAGCTAATCAATTTTAAATTTTCTTCATAGCGAACTAATGATATTAACTTAAATTTACAATCCTAACAAAATGTTTATCTTTCGTAATTTATTTCATGTATTTCAAGTCTAATGAACTTACAGACTAAGCAAACAACAATAAAAGAACTTAAAAATATATTAACAATTGGAATAAAACTTAAAAATAGAATAACAATGAGAATAACGTTATTTATAAAAGCAATTCAGACGCGATTTTAATTCTTGTTTGGAAATCGAAAGATCGAGGTTAAGAGAATCACAAATCTTGTTAAATTCGGAAAGCGCTCTCACCAAAGGGGCATTCAAAGCGTAAGATCTGCAGGGAGATATGACAAATAAGTCGTAGTAGCGGAGGACACGAGAAGGAACATTGAAGTTAAGTAGACTCAGGAGGTAAGGACAATGAACAGAACCACTAATAACCTCATGGACGAACACCAAAGAGATAGTTCTTCTACTCTCAAGTGATTTAAGGTTTATGAGTGAGCAACGCGATAGATACGGAGGAATGGGATTGGAAAACTTTAGAGATCGAAGGCCAACATTCAAGAAGTATTTTTGAATTCGTTCAATACGATTACAATGAAAAGAATAATATGGATTCCAGACAAAAGACGCATACTCTAGACGAGATCTAAAAAAGAAGTGTATAGGAGCTTGAGGGTGTAGGGATCAGAGAATTCGAAACTGTTACGACGGACCAATACTAGCAAAAAGTAGGATTTAGAGTTAATGAAGTTCACATGATTAATAAACGGCAACTTGGGGTCAAAGATTACGCCAAGGTCTGTGAAGACGCTTAGCCTCTCGAGAGGCGTACTAGCAATATGATATGAGGACTGGATAAAAGCTGACGATTTACAGAACGTCATATAAAAGCAATTTTTAAGATTTAATGAAAGCTGGTCTCTATTGCACCACAGGTTGACGCTGTCCAAATCAGACTGTAGATCATCAGCATCACGGGGACTGCGGACAGCAGAGAGATACTGTAGATATATATGTATAGATGTAACTATATTGCTTTCAAGACAATATTTGAGATTTTGAAACAATGAGGACAGTAAACATACAACAACAATCGGAACAACCAAATCATGCCGGTTTGAATAATATTCATTAAATAAAAGTAACTTACCAGCAAAATTGATGCATTAGGGTCTGAAGGGTATTTGAACGCATTACTTATTTTTAAATGTTGATACACTTGACTTGATTTGAAAACTTCATTACATTACTTATTTTTATATATTGTTACGAAAATTCCAAACTCGTCTTCCAAGGTTCGTTTTGATTGTGTGTGAAAATAAAACAACTTCAGTTATTCAGCGCAACGTAGTCAAAACTAACAATCACTTTATTTACAAATTTACACTTGTTCTACTTTACACTACTACTATTGCATGTTTCCCCATTGCTTGCTCAACACAGACTCGACTCCCTGCGCTGCACACTGCTACTTTTATACCAGTTTTCTTATCGCGCCGAAGTTTCTTGCAACTTCCAATTGGAAAATGCTCGACCATTCTCGCACATCCCATTTCTCGCGAACCTTGCCGTACCTCACCGTGCATGCCTAAAAGTATGCTTGCAAAAGCGTTCATGCACAGCACAGAGCGCCTTTTCGTTTCAATACACATAATTTGATTTGAAAACTTCACACTACACACGACAGATTCGTACTTTCCGGAAAAATATAAACACTTTCAAAACAATTTTAAAAGAGGAAAAAATATTACGAAATTTTAAATTTTGTTTAAAAATTTTTTATGAATTAATTATTATTATATATGAAATTTTTATTTTAATAAAAAGAGCAAAAAAATAGTACGGAATTTAAAACTTTGTTTAAAAGTTTTTTCCAAAATTAAATTATTAATTATAAAATTTTTATTTTATTATTTATGACATTTTTTTTAAGCTTTTTATATTTTATGGCACTTCACAAACATACATTTTTAAAATCCTATTGCAAAATACAGTCCTTTTCTGGGTAATTACGCATTTTCAGTGAGTGCAGATTCCTGGAGTGTACGAGTAACAAATGACACTCGTCCTTCTCAGCCTCTAACTGTAATCGTTGAAGGTTCATTAATCATGTAAGTTGATCTGCGGCAAGTGTAGTAATTTGTTAAGACCGACGCCCCGCGTAATGATTCGTTGCATTTCCAATTAAAAAAAATCAGGCAAATTGCATCAACATCACGCAAATCACAGTTGTAAAACGTCATATTTTCGAGTTACTTCCATGACTAAGCCAAATTGCCCCAGTCACAATTTTCAGAAGTGAAAAACATGCTTTAAAGATGAAAAACAAAAACCTACGCTTTATAGTGCAGTGTTTCTCGCCCGACTTGCCACATAAACAGTGCAATTTTTAATGGATTTGTGTCTGGAACATTCACACATTGTGCAACACATTGTGTCTGAATTATTTTGTGGTTCAAATGGCTTTTATAAAACAATAAGTTTTTTCTCGACAAAAGGTTAGCAAAATAGTGTTCTCGCTGAATATGTCTTTCATAACAAATATAGCTAAGATTAGGTTATGTTGAAAAGCCAATTACTCAATGCATAGATCGCGCTGGGATTTCCGCGATGTTGCATTAGACGACAAAATCTTTTGTAATAATCAGTTAGAATAAACACGAATGGATTTATTGAAATCAGTATTGATTTAAAGTGCGTTGAAGCTGGTCATTGCGCTGCAAAGTGGAAGTTGATTGAATTAATTTTGACTTGAATTATTTTCAACTGTTTACTAAAACAAACAATTCTGAAAAATTTGTATTTTTTTCAAAAGTCTACTGTAACATTGAATACAGATTGTGGCAAAGTATTAGAAGGTATATAGAAATTTTATACTTTTTCTAAACACAAAGAGTTAAATGGTTTTTGTTTAGATATTGTTCGAACTACTAAAAACAGAATCTACATATATGGTCGAAAAATAATTCTTATTATCAGAGACATAAAAAACTGAATGTTTTGAATAGAAAAATAACAAAAATAGTTAAAATAACATTAAATATATTTACGATTTTTTGTGTTTCGAGATTTTTATATGTTGTTAACTATTTAGCCAAACTCATGGTTAAGGTTCAACAGGCAGGATTAACAGTGTTGAACACTGAATGACTGGAGCAAGAACTGAAGAGTCAATATTCAGCAAGTGTTTCAACAAATCATGCTGTTACTAGTTGAACCCATAGTTTAGAGGAGGGATAGTACTTAAGTTGAACGAGGAACTTGTAATTTACCATCTGTTTAAAAATTTGAAAGGCTAATGGTTAAGGCTCAAGTTAAATGTCAAGTTAATCAAAGGTTAACAGTATTACTCTCTGAAGGGAGAGACCTGAAGAGTTTGAATGAAGGTTAGGTTAGGTTGCGGTGGCTGCCTCTATGAGAGACACACTCGGAGGCCTGAAAGGCCCATTGTGATACCACATATTTCACCCGTTTTTGAACTGTGTATGCAACACTGTTTTGCCAACATATGTTACAGCACACATTTCAAGCGGATGGGGAAAGGGGGGGAGGGGACCTACAGTTTAACGCCGAATCCGAACGGCGATCGGCAGTTTTTCGTTCACACTTGGAGGTTTTGCCATTGCCAGCCAAGAGCGCACTTGTGCGATTCTTGTAATTCTCATTCCCTTCATGTGGATAGCGATAGAAGTAGATGAGTTGTTCACCAGCCCGAGCCAGGAATCGAACCTGGAGCCTTTGGTATGAGAAGCCAGCGCGCTACCCGCTTGACTATCGAGGCCGGCAAGAGTTTGAATGAAAGAACGTTGTTTTCTCTCATCAACATTTAGAGAATGTACTGAAAAATGTGAGGACAGTGTGCTGTTACTAGGATAGAGAGGCGATAAGAATGAAGAACTTGTGCTTAACAATTAGAATAACAGAATGATTGGAATGGATGGATGATTGGAACAAGGAATAGAGAGTCTGAATGGAAGATTGTTATTTTACTTTAATCAATATTCCGGGGACATTGTGCCGTGTCTAACCGGAACCATAGACTGGTGACGTTAGTAAGTTGAGCGAGGAATTTGTGAGCTTTTACCTACCTAAAAATTCGAATTTATGGTAAAACCGTAAGTCACTCGAACCAGTTCTACATTCGATTAAATATATTAAGAAGTCAAACTCGATGGGTTTTTCTTTAGTTCTGCACTCAGACGTATGGTTTTGTTACAACATATTAGAGGAAGTCTGGAAAATGTCTCATAACTGCTACCAAAGGGAACACAAAGCCTTGTCTTCAACTCAAGAGAGAACAACTAAGAATAAACCAATCATATATAAGCCCCAGGAACTTCTAAGGGTCAATCAGAACAACAACAATTCTGTGGTCAAAAGCAATAATCGCCTAAGTCGAAAATCGCTGTTTCGAGCAATCTCGTTTTAAAGTTTTAGCGCGTAGTGTGTTCGTTAAGGGAATGCGAATAGGTTTTTATTAATAACTTTTTTAATTTTAAAGTTACAAACTCCCTGATTTTACACAAACGTAGAGCACAGTTAAGGGAACGTGGTGGCATCCATAACTCAATTTCTTCTTAAGTCGACTTAAGCGGTTATTGCTTTTGACCACAGAATTGTCTTCTGGCAATCACTTGGATGTATAATATGAAATGACTTCAAGGACTTGCTGTCACTAGTAGTCAGTTTGACTTCTGTAACCCGCAGTGTTTTGTTATCTGTGTTAGTGACTATTTGAAGCCATTTACTGATATCTACAATAAATATTTCATAGATGACAAAACAGTTGAGCATTTCATAGGAGACTGTTCAGCTTTTGAATCAGTGTCATGTCCTTTGGTAGGATGATCATTCTAAAAGATGGACTTACAGAACCTAAACTAGTGAATGCGATATTTTTCTAAATTAATGATCTGTGTAGCTGAGCTTCTCAAAGTCTCTGGGAGGCTAAATAGGTGCAATATCTTGTGTGCTAATCCTTATGCGACACTTGCATTGCATATTCGGCAGTGCGAACCTTGTACTTACGTGACAGGAAGGGAGGTGCAATGGACCCAGTGGCGCAATCATAATTTAATTGGGAGCGGCTTTCGCGCAACACTTTTGAGCTCATTACCGTATCAAAGCATATTTGAATCCTTCTAACAGACAAATTTTTAGGGATTTTTGAACCCAATCCTCCCCTTGCGTGCGCCACTGAATTGATGTTTGGTCTAAGTGCCGATATTTAAAATACCTTCAGTGCAACATGAATAATAATTCACTGATGTTGTAGTTAAATCAAAATCATTTACTTAAGTTCTGAGGCCCCTTTCGTAGACCTCTTTCGTAGACCCCTTTTGAGCAACTCCAAGTGTTTGGTTAAGCGTCAGAGCTCAATTAAGCTGTAATATCAGAATATGTGGATTAATCCCCTAAAGAAAGGGTGGGTGCGGCAAGCAATTCCACTCGGAGACCACATTGGGTTCATTGTGAATCCCTTCATTCCTGAATCCGGTGTCCTTCTCTACCGGGTGTATTGGAAACCAATTGGTCTTGGTGAGGAAATTGTGTCGATCAGTAATCTGTGTATCAACTATATCCGAAGAACCCTGCCCCAAGAGTCTGAAGCCGTCGTTCTAGCAGTGTTGAACAATGGCATAGCGTGTGCTCGATAGCTTGCAATTTACAACTAACAAGGTTATACATAATTTTCAGTGCCCAGTTGGCAACCCTGCTGCTTTATATATATTTATGTTTCTAATATCAAAAGTAAATATTCCCATAAAATATCTGTATTTAAATATCTGTAAGCAATAATAATCCACTTATGTTCTTGTAAAATAAAACCTATTTAAGTTCTATGGATTTTTTAGTAGACTCGTTTTGAGCAACTCAAAGCCTTTGGTTTAGCGTCAAAATCCAATTATGCTGTAATATCAGAATGGGTCAATTAATTCCTAAACTTACAAGTTAATACATAATTTTCAGTGCCCAGTTGGCAGCCCTGCTGCATAATATATGTATGTATGTGATATTCAATTTGCGTTCTACTCGAGCACATCACAATTTCACATGACTGGATAGTTGAGCGCTTCAATATGAGAATTGCGAACGACAAACAGCAATACTGGCGATCTTACAAACGAGACACACACACACACCCACTCCCAGTATTTTGTGTGTGTGTTTGTGCATTTTGCGTGTGGGGGGCTGTCAGTCGTTACATTGCAAACCGGCAGTTTATTTATATGTAATTATGTGCGCGATATTTGATTGCATGTTGCGCAGCGAATTTGATTTTCTTTTTCACTTCAGCGTACTGAAGCAAGTAAATTGAAATAGTGCAGCACTTTGGCAAATATCAATAAGCTTGATTTATATAATTGAAATTTGTTAAATTGCAATTATCGACAACATCAATTGTCATTGACGACATGCACCTTGAAATAACCTGTTGATTGTTGTGTTGATGAAACACTGGACTGCGTTGGTCCATGGACTGGCCGCCTCGAGTTGTGCCACTGACCGATAGCGCTGCGCAGTTGTTTTGTTGTTGTTTTTTAGATATTTTGCGCCATTGTCGAGAACGTGTTTTCCTGACGCGGCCACTGTTAACAGCACTTTTTAACCATAATTGTTTACCAACTGCAGTTATATATGTCTGGCAGTTGCCTAAGCAGCTGGCAAGTTGCAATAACTTTTCGCATTCAGCGTGCGCCCAACAATCTTACGCTGCCTGCTAATTGGATTCGCCACATTTCACATATGTGTGTATGTATGTCGGTAGGTAAAAATAGTGAAAGTTTGTATGGATGTGTGTGTAATGCAATGTCGCGCTGGAAGAACAAATGTCGCTGCAGCCCTGAACTTGCGCAGCAACATGCAATGCAGGTAAGGTGTGTAAATTTACGCAACACGAGCTGAAACTATTAACTAGTTATGCCGCACTATCGACTCGCAAACTTGATGCTTATCATCTCGCAAACTTATCATCTCGCAAGCTTATCTTCTAATAAATATGAAATATTGCCAAGTGTACGTTTCTTCTAATGATTACAAGTCGAACAAAACCTGAATGAAACGCTTGAGAAAAACGTTTTAAAATTTAATTGAAAAACTTAACGGCAATTTTTATTGACTTTCAGCTGAGCTGAACCTGTAAACAATGAAATTGCTTTCTATGAAAATGGCATTGATTTATATTTGCCATAATTTGCATTTGAATTTTATTAAAACCAAAATATTAATTAGGTACTAAAAATGTACTAACATCAAGAATTTCTTTTGTGTAATTTTTCAAAATATTCAACAATTATCTCGTACTTATTCATACGAGCCATAAATGCTTACATAACAAAAATGTGCAATTTTGCTGAAAGCACTTTTGTGTTGTTTCGTAATTTATGCCGATAATATTGGAATTTTAATTAGTTTGCTTTGATTTGTTTGCGATTTTTTTGGCCTTTCTGTGTGTGTTCATTGACTTTTGCCATACTTTAGAAAATAAGTTCGAGAATTTGAATTCTTTCCGTTTCAGTTTTGATGCACAGAAAATGCAATGCGTGGCAGACATCACTCAGCGTTTTAGCGATCTGTGTCATTTTTTGCTCTTTGTTTACGTTTTAAACGATATTTTTTCTGAGTGCCAGTTGTGTCAAATGCTAATTAGTGAATATATATTAATTCTGAGAAAATGTGCGTAAAATTGTAAACAAGGCTTTCATGATGTGGATTTGTAGACTAAATGTGAATATGCAAAAAGTAGTTAAAGTGTTTTGTAGGTTAGGTTAGGTTGGGTTTAAGTGGCTGTCTGGGTATGTGACTTGCCGGAATACACACTTAGGCCGCAAAATGCGACTGTTGTGATACCACAAGTTAAGGGTCTGTCCCACTGCAAATCGAGAAGCCTATTCAAGTGAAGTTTTTAATATCAACTGAACTCAACTGAAGGTCAATTTAGTTGTCGAAGAAGGAAGAGCCTAGGGATTTCCTACTTCGTCTAAAAAGAGCTGGGCAGTGCAGAGATGGTAACTAATTATCTCTTCCTCCTCTTCATTACCACAACTGTTTTGTAGGTCGTTAAGTAGGGAAAATTTGGATTCCACATTCAACATTGGGAAGTGCGACTAGGCTTTTCTAGGCCCATTTTGACTTGAAGTAGTGGCAACATTTTTCTTCTAGCCCTGATTGCAACTATCGCTAATGTTTTCTAAACGTAACGAATTTAGCAAAAGTTGATTTGCATCGATTTCGTAGAACAAATGTGACCACTTTATGTAACTGGGTGGTAAGTGGACCTACTAAGCCTGACGAGGGATCTTCGTAAATGTATGACAAATGTATGTAAACCGTCAAATAAACCATATTCAAACACGAGCAATCATGTTCGATGCCTGTATTAGGATTTATGTGTATGTGCAGTAGCGCACGCAAGGGGGTTTTGAGGATTCGAACCGAAGATGATTCAATGAAAGGAAAGGAAAACGTTTTTGGGACGTAGAAACCATCCAAAGGGCTTGTGCCGACATGCTGAAGGTCATTCCTGTCAAGGATCTAAAACACGTCGAATGAGTGTGCTTTGAGATCGTGAAAGTCGCTAAAGTGAGTTCGGAGGAGACTATTTTGAATAAAACAAATCGATTTTGCCAGAAAATTTGTTATAGTTATAGTTATTAATATTTAATATTTATGTTTTTTTTAATTTTTTAAAGATAAAAAGCCATTTTCGCTAGTGTGGCATTGTACTTGCATAACATACATACAAAGTGATGGAAAATGTTGACTAAAGACTTCAAAACCCTCCTTTGCTACTGGCTACTGGCTGTGTTACAGAATAATTTGTTTCTTTTTCTGATTGTTTGAATTTAATCAATACTTGAATAAATTAAAAGTTGTGCCATATGCAAATAGCAATTTTACTGTTTAAGGCAACCTCACTCCACCTCCTTAAGAAATCCGCCTAATAATTACATACACACACGTGACACCTAACTGCGCGAAAATCGTAGGAAGTCTCGCGAGGCGCAGCTTACCTATCGGTGGCTTACTTATCGCCTAACAGTTAGTCGCACATTCCAGTGTAAACTTGGTACATTTTTGATAGAAAAAATTACAAACAATCAATCAACAAGTACTCGTGCACTTAGTGGTGTGGAGTGCTGTGGCGTCTGTGGGGAACTAAATGCTCAAACCCACAGTTTGTGTGCGGTCGCTTGAAAATTAAACACTTTTTATGTAAAAATTTAAAAATTAAGTCAAATATTCAGATTTATTATCATACGACAAAACAGCCTCATCAGTCAGAACGCCAAAAACTGAGTCTGCTAAACAATGATTTCTGTAGAAGTTGCACATATGAAGATTGCAAGGAACTCGTTGAGCATCTTCTCTGCTAACGTCCGGCGATTTCGAAAATGCACTTTCCTTTCTTACGAGAGCACTTCCTCAGCTGTCTAGCGAACCTAAAGAAGGCGACTCCAAGTTAAATTGATACATTCATCAGAGCCACTAAGTGGAAGTTTTTCTATGAAAAGTGTATAAGCTGAGTCTCTACGTGGTAACGTAATGACCACTTGGCCTAAGTGATATCACCTCATGACTATTCCACTTAACGCACCTTAAACATTTTAAGTACATAAACTGTCATATAAGAATCTACACATACGAGTATGTACACTAATTGTTCAAAGTTCAAGTTTTAAATTCAGTTTAAGTTAACCTTTGGAGAACACATTGGGTCATTTGAAGCCATTAAACGGCACTTTAAGCGGCATTGCCTATTCCAAAACCCGTTATTTTGCGAAGTTTTTCAAGTATGTTAAAAACTTGTTGTAGTTAATTGAAGTGCGCGTTTATCATTAATTATGTTTTTCCTTGATTTTTTTCTATTTTGCGTTGTACATATGTAAATAACTTCTGTAATGAGTCTAATGGAATTGTTCGATAGACGTTGTAAAATAAAATAAAATAAAATAAAATAAAATAAAATAAAATAAAATAAAATAAAATAAAATAAAATAAAATAAAATAAAATAAAATAAAATAAAATAAAATAAAATAAAATAAGATAAAATAAAATAAAATAAAATAAAATAAAATAAAATAAAATAAAATCAAATGAAATAAAATAACATAAAATAAAATAAAATAAAATAAAATAAAATAAAATAAAATAAAATTAAATAAATAAAATAAAATAAAATAAAATAAAAAAAGATAGTAAATAATAAACAAAAAATAAAAAAAATAAATAAACAATATTGATAAATGGTTAAAACAAAGTTCAAAGCTTAGTGAAATTATACAAGTGAACCAGGAAGAATCACGGCCTCATTTTGTATTACAAAAAAAAACATTCTTAAAATTAAAATGCTAAAAAAAATCAATCCCGAACAAAACACAATAGTTTACAACTTGGTGGAACTTCAAAGAAAATTATAAAAACAAGCAATTTCTAGGAAATCGTTGTTATATTGGCAGCGCCACATCAAGTATGACAATTTTTGTAGTGACTGACGCCGGAACTTATCACAAAAAAGTAATGGACAGTGGGAGCTGCACTTCCATGAATCCACTTCCATGAAGAGAGAGATTTGAGAGTTGCTGAGTTAATACAACAGATAAACTTTTGGACAAAATATTGGTCTTTTTTTCTATTTTTATAAAAAACTTAAAGCCGTGTAAAAATCTGGTCTTTTGTATACTGTGGTTCAAAATATATCCCAAAGTACTTTTATCAAGTCAAAAAATTCTATAATTGTGGAATTATAGGCAATAAAAAGTGAACAGGATCTACAGTGGGTGGTCAAGCAATTAGCACGCTTCAAGCAATCAGCCGCTTTTTATGTTTAAAACAAACTCTTACAATTTTAATGTTTGAATTCAATTATATTTTAATTTCAGAACAAATAAGAAGATATGTTAAACGTGAATTGTTCAGTTTATTGCACAATCCTTAAAAAAATAAAATTTGTTAATACACCGTTCCAAACTACTTAAAACAATAGTTACCTACCTCACAAATACCATTAGAAATACTGTGGGATAAATAATCGAAGCAAACCAGAAAACAAAAAGCGTTTGGAAGTTATTTTAGTACGTCTTACATTCACTTAAACATAAAAATTTAGATTTTTCGTAAGCGTGCTAATTGCTTGACCACCCACTGTAACTGACCCAAAATGTTTCTGATGATAAAAAAAAATAGTTTTTTTCTCCAAAGTTTACAACTGCAAATCAGTTGTATAATGCTCAGTTTTTATTTCCATTCTGTTCTTTCCACTTGTTTTTATTTCTTTGAATGACTCATACTCCACAACAATGGTATTAGCTCACACACACAGCTACAATATAAATGCAGGAAATCCTTGCAAATGACACTCTCACACTTATTGTTGCTGACCGTTTGTTCTTTTCCATATGTGAAAGTTCACATTCGTTTGCATACAATTTCAATAGAGAAAAGGACACATGAGGTGTCGTCGACTAAACATAGACGAACATGAGAATAGATTTTCGTGGGGTTAAGGGAAATTCTGAAAAACTAATCAAAACATTGCACTCAGTAGTTGAATGCATAATGGATTCAACACCACACATACAGACAGTGCTTTACAGAAGTATTTAATACTTTAGTTTTGAAATTTTTTAAATAAAATTTGAACCTGTAAACGATTGGTAATCAATTAGGAAATGATTCAACAGTGATGAGACACTAAGAAAGTAATGGCATCAATTTATTTTTAATCAGTGAATAAGGGGTTTTCAAGTGTTCGAATCAAAGCCGAAACCTTTTAACTAATATATGAAAAGAGCAAAATTGAAGTATCTAACGCAAGGAGGGATTTTGTGTCGTTCAAACCCATCCGAAATATGTGTTAGTAAAATGTTGTATGGCAAAGAGATTTCAAATGGTATTTGCCTAAAAAATTGTGTAGAAAACCCACCAAAAATAATAAACAAAATAGTATGCAGGAACTTTACAGGCAAAATCACAGATATAAATGTATCAATCGAAATATATACTTACATATGTACGTATGTATCTACATATATCTATGCGCAGATGTTTACATTACAGAAACATTTGTGCATTAAACTATAGAGAGACATATACTATATGTAGATATATGTATTTCTTTAAAGTGATTCAAACTTGACCTTCAATATGGACAAAAAAAAGCTTTCAATGGCCTTCAAATTCCACATTTGACATTCAAAGTTCGTGATTTGTGATTAACAAAAACTATATGAAACGTAATAGAACATTTGGCAGTAAAAAAACACGCAAAATATTTTTGTAAGAAAAATTAAAAAAAAAACTATAGTTTACTTTTGCTACTGTTCACGACATGCAAATGTTTTCAAAGAAAATTATTTTAAAACTTTCCGCCATATTTTTGATCGAAAGCGAAAGTTTTTTCTTGAAACTTGTGTTTTGCAGACGAATCGAAACGGAATATTCGGTCGGAAAATAGTTTTAGTAGAAGAGGAATATATTAAATATATTATGAATACGTTTTGTTGTTGTTTTAAGACAATTTTTTTCTCTGTCAGGATATTTTTTATGTTCGTGAGAGCCTTTATTGCTATTTCACACTTTGTTGTTGCTTTTCTTTTTGCAACGTCACACTAACGAAGCAAAATTTCTATTATTTACATGTAAAGAAAACAATAGAAATTTGTTTTGCAAGTGGGTTTGGGGGTTCAAACCCCTCTAAATATATTTCTGTTATCAACATTGTGAAAGGCGAACATGGTTTCAAATATTCGGCTCAAAAGTTGTGTACGGAACCGCCTTCTCCTAATTAATGCCGGTATGCGCTACTCTATATATCTATGTAGATGTGTATATATGTATAGTTGTAGTTGTATTATTCTACAAGTCGTTCACTAGGAAAATGAATTAATCGAATTTTCGAAATTGTTTGTAAATTTTGTGTACGTCAACTCATTCGATTTGGTTGATGAAGAGCTCTTGTAGATGTATGTACGTATATAAATATGTATAACCCATATGGTTTGTATATAGAAATGTTTAAATCATGATTTGCAGTCTTCGTCACCTCACAGCTTCCTTGGCGCTAGCCGACAACCCGCTGGCCCATCTCTCTCCCCCCTTCATCCTAATAGTTGTATGTGCAATGATTTCAAGTAATTCACCAAAATAATTGTTCTGCATGAGATGCAATAAATAAATAATGAAAAAAAACAATACGGGGCTCGCGCGTGTAGAGCGTCTTGCCCGCTTGCCGGTGCAGCGCGTCAGCAGGAAGACAAGTGGAGCTATTTTGGGCATTTGGCCGCTGTAAATTCTTTAAATGTTCTGTAGCGAACTGCAAGCAGGCGAGCGGCGTTTGCAAACTGTGCAGTTGGCCTTGAAAGTTTAGAGGGCGCAGTCAGCTTGAGTGATTACAACCTGCCAGCCGAATGACAGAAGAAAATCATTCAGTTCGTTGTGCTTTTGTTAAAACTTCCAAAGTGTCATTTGAATTAAAACACTTTTTATTCATGATACAAAAATAGTTTTGTATCATCATCATCATTTTATTTAAAAATAATTTCCTTATATCCATTCATGTATGTATATTTTTTGCAGCTATAAACCATTGAGGTTATGTCAATTGCGCTGCCAGAAATCAACCAATCACTGAATCATCAACCAATTTGTGCGCGCTTAGAGCAAAGAATGCTCACAACTAGAACCGTCAATTCTTACACCGCCGACGCTGCCACCGCCAATACCGCCACCGCTGACGCCAACGAGCAGTTCAACAATGACAACAACCACAATCAGGCACTGAGTGCTGACCGCCCCGCAACCGCCGACAATGAAATGGATCAGTTGAATGCTGCCAATGACAATTGCGTTGAGAACATTGCAACCATGAAGATTACCGATGATTCCAACATGGTGGCCTTACACCAACAACTCACCAACAATAACAAACTTAATTGCTACAACAATAATAATAATAACAACAATAACAATAATGACGACGACGATGACGAGTTCAGCTCGTCAATGGATTCGAACGACGACTGGGCCGATGCCATGTCGAACGCAGACGGGCCGCTCGACAACCTGGCCGACGACTACAGTCTGGCACGTTTGTTTCTCAACGATGTGGAAATCAATCGCAACGAGGAGGAGCAGACCATAACCGAGCTGGTGGATGCCAGCGGCCAGGGCGCACTGATGGAAGCGTAAGTCCAACGTTGGCATTCTAACCTCAAATCTCGGGTTGATGTGCTTTTGAATTGCAGCAATCAGAACACCAGCATGCGCGTTGCATTCGGCATCATACTGCGGCTGGTGCTGCCGCTGGCCAACGGCGTGGTGCGCGGCTTCAAGGGCATACGCGATGCGCGCTTCCTGCGCGTGCTGCGGTCCATTGCTTCCAGCCGCCAGGCGCTCACCAGTTTGGTGGCCTTTGCAGCCAACACAATCTCGCTGAATTTGTCCTCGGTGCAAGGTAAGCATCGATGAAGGGCTGAGGTGACTGCGGCTTATTGCTGAACTCTCTTTGCAGTCTCCCACCGCATTGAGCCCATACTGAAGCTGATGAAAATACGCAAAGCTCGCGACGGCGTCGAAAGTCTGCCGGATGTACCCAGCATCGATGGCGTCAGCATCAGCTCGCCCGGTCTGTCCAGCACAGTCACCACTACTGCGTATTCGTCAATTATTCGCGAACCCAAGGGATCGCTGCCGCCGTTTTCCACCAATAAGCGAACAAGTTTGGTGCCGCAACCGCCAGCGCCCAAGTGCTGCACCCTGAACGTGCTGGCAGAGCCACCGCCGGGTCAGCCCATACGCGCTGACATTGTATTCATTCATGGGCTGCACGGATCGCAGGTGAATACCTGGAAGCAGGGCTTGTGGGAGAACGATCGGCAGCCGGTGGGCTTCCAGCGGCCGCCCAAGCCGCCAGTGCGTCCGCCCAAGCGACCGCGTCACTCACGCGCCCTGCACCACATGCATCCGCCGCACAAGCAGAAGCGCGCACGCCTCGCGCACGCCGATCATCATCGCGCGCCGCACGAACGCAACATTGGCGACGATCTGGATGACTACGGCGACATGCAACAGGGCAACAGGTGAGTGCTGGCATGCCTTGATTTTCTGTTGATTTTTTTTTCTAATTTTTGCTGGTATCTGTGTGTTCGACAGCTTCTCCTACGTTTGCGGCGAGCCGCAGGACATACAGATTTGCGACGGTCTCGAGTACAGCTTTCCCACATTCCGAATGCGCGCCAACGACAACGGTCGCCAGCTGCAAGCCGAACTCGAGTCAATGCTGCACGATGCCAACGCCGACCACAGCGACGGGCCGAAGAAGTGCTCGAATGGTGCAAAGGGAAAAGGCAAAAATGCGCCCAAACCATCACCGGACGATCCGGACTATTCCAAGTGTTGGCCCGGCGATTGGCTGCCGCTGGATTGTCCGGGCGTGCGTGTCATCGCCTTGAACTACACCACCGATCAGTATCTGTGGCGGCCGCTGTGGAAGAAGAAGGAGCCGCGCAGCAATTTAATTGAGCGATCGCGCGAAATGGCCGAACTGCTGATACAGCATCGCGTAGGCTATGGCCATCCGATTGTGTGGGTGGGCCATTCCAAGGGCGGCCTCTTCGTCAAGCAAATCATTGTCGATGCCTGGGAGAGTGGGCGACCGGCCATGGCACCGTTCTGGCGTTCGGCGCGCGGTGTGTTCTTCTATTCGGTGCCGCATCGGGGCTCACACTTGGCCTCGATTAAGGCGCCGCTGCTGACGCGATCGGTGGAGCTACTAGATATCGAGAAAAGTAAGTGTACCGAGTGGCTAATAGGTTAAATTAAGTTAGGTTAGGTTAGTTACTAATGAAATTTCTTGATTTGCGGATATGAGAATGAAGACTACAATAGTTCAAGATTAAAGATTAAAATATAAATATTGTATACGAATTAGCAACAAATCATTAACCATTTCGCTATGTGGTATCCACATGGATACATGATGTTTGTGGTTATCTGCATCCTCTATGGTTGCAAGAATACATTTTCTTGTTGGTCCTTAGAATAGTTTGAAGTTTTAGGAAAAATACAAAATTAATAAACTGAATATTTAAGTTTGAAGAAGAGAAGTATACACGGTTTTTTTAAGGTATATCTTGACATAGTAAAGAAAGAAGAAGCAGAATAAATTAGAGAACTTTTTAATTTGACGTTTTCTTTCAATTTAGATGCTTTTTTTTTAATATTGGCTGAAGTAGATGAAGTAATATTCAAATTTTCCTTATGCGTGAAAATTTTAGGCATTTTAAAATTTAAAATTTTTTCATATAAAAACACTAAAAGGGTCCGAATATAAAAATTAAAAAATTTCTTATGGAAGGTTGCTTTTATAACCACATAGAAACCTAAACCGTAAAATCTAAAATTTAAAATTTTAACTTTCCCCAGTAAAACTCTGTAGCGAAAGGGTTAACAGTCCCATTCGTAGCTATTGAAATGTACCAAAACTGAGTTTTCTCACTATCTCCAATACATTTCTTACTACATGAGTTTTTCTTAATTTTCACAGATAGCAAATATCTCCTGGATCTGCACAGACGCTTCGTCGGTCTGTATCACTTGGGTCATCTGAAGATTGAGGTGTTCAGCTTCGTGGAGACCGCCTTGACTCTAATGTCGGTGCTATATCTGCGCATAGTTGGCGTAGATTCGGCCGGTACGATCTCTCCACACCCATACGAGTATGTTTCATTGATTGTTTATTGTTGTGTCGTTGCAGATCCCGGCATTGGCGACGTGTGCGGCATACGTTTGGATCATCGGGAGATCTGCAAGCCACGCAGCCGAGACTGTATTTTGTACAAAGAATTAGTAAAAATGATAAACAAAGTGTGTTAAATGGAAACGATTATTACTATATATATGTGTATAATATATATATATATTTATATTTTTAATGAATCCTACCATGTTGAAGCGATACAAAAATCAATTACAATAATTACAACAACAAAATGTACCTTATCCAAAACCCACGCAAAATGTTTCTATGTAGATATTTTTGGTGAAGTGTTTTCATGTGCGCAGAGTGTGTGTGTGTGTGTGTGTATGTACTTACGCACTGTGATCGAGCGTACATAGTATGTAATTCATAAGTAGGGCCGTAGTGTGTTAAGGCGGTGTTGAAGCTCCATACTCATCGCTTGCCATTGGGTTTGCTTAGTTTTCTTAATGATATTTGCAAAGCTTGAATATATGCCCCAAAAAAATGTATATACTTATATGTACACATGTACAGTGCTTTTCGCTTATAACGAACTCGTTTAAAACGATTTTCCGCCTAAAATGAACCAATTTCAAAAGTACGCGCTTTATGTTTTCGCTTATTACGGACCCCTTTTAAAACGAACTTTCGGTTAAAACGAACCATTTTGCCCGATCCCTCGAAGTTCGCTTTAAGCGATAAGTACTGTATATATATATTTAGACAAACATACACGTATGCATTGTATGACTGCATATGCAATGGGCAGAATTTGTGATTATTTCAATTCAATGTGATTATCTCAAAGAAAAACCAAAACCTAACAACAACCAATACGAAAGGAAATATCAAATATTGTATTTAAAAATAGTTATACTCGGACATACATATGTATTGTATATGTGAGACCAATGTAGTCTAGTATTTACTTTACACATATTATTCCTATCGCTTTTGAATTTATAGTTATTACCAATCGATTGTCTGCCATCGGAGCGATGGTTTGTGACAGTTGTTGGAATTAAACAAATTTTTTTTTTTTGTTATACATATGAAATGTTACTTTTAGTATTTACACTAATAAAATCCAATTAGTTTGCAGAGTTAAGAAGATAATTGAGATTTTTATTGTGGTTGACATTTTGGTGGAAATTGATGCTGGCAGGGGGAGAAATGATATTAAAAGGCTGAAAATGAAGTAAGTAACAATATTGGGAGTACAAATACATTTTGAGGGTTTTTGTTTCATACTTACATAGATGCTTTTAAAAAAAAAATGATGATGAAGAAAATGAAAACTGTCCTTTTGAGGGTTTTTGTTTCTTATTTATATATAGACCTGTTCCAGAATCCGAATCGGAATCGGATTCGAATCCAAATGAAATCCGATTCTGATTTGAAGAGGTGTTCTGCAATCCGAACGGAATTGTCACATTCGAAGGTTATTTCGAATTCGATTGTTAGCAAATTAAACAGATCTTCAATCAGCTGTTTGCTTGAAATGTTCAAATGAAAGAGGCAATTGTAAAATTGTGTGGAATTTTTTATTTTATTAAATGAGTTCGGTTATTTTATTGGCAGTATTGCTTAAGAACCAGCAGTCCGCCGTTGAAAAAGTAAGGCGCAGAATTTTGCGAGACCACAGCATTTCGATGGAATTGCCAGATTCTTCGAAAATAGTACAAGTTATTTCAGATATGTTCAAAATTTCCTAATTAAGGTTTATTGCTCAGTACCGCCTTAACCCTTTCGGGACGGAGTTTATATTTGAAATCCAAAATACTCTCAGTAGAAATATTCTCATGCTATGCAAGTTCTGAAATTATCCTTTTATGCGGGAACACCAAAATCGAAAAAATATTTAACGTGGGTCGTAAGATTTGAATAATTGTTTTGAGGGGCATTAAAAACTTGCTGGGACGTCTTATCCCAGTAGTCCCGAAAGGGTTAACAAAGCATCATTCAACATGATCTTCACCGAAGTGAAACCTTTTCTTCGGCAATGCTCCATTCCACCAAAATCGAAATTGACGACGGCTTTGCGATTTCTTGCCGAAGGAGACTATCAACGATCGGTAGAAAAGGCAACCGCCTCTTCCATTTCGGAAAGTGTGTGCTTCTTAAAAGGTCCACCGCCGGTCGCTAAAGCTTCTCTTCTATTATGCGCCAGGTTCCTTCATACCTCACTTTTCCAATCAAGGGTCTTCCAGGTGTATTATTGAAGACAATTTTACAAAATGAATTGATTTAATTTACTTCTCACCTGTTTCCACCCCGTTACACTTTTTGTTGGTGGTCCTTGCCTGCTCAGCGACTGCGTTAAATGCTTCCACTTAGTTTTTTAAATTCGACTTTGCAGAAACCTTTCGCGATATGCGCATTCTCCTCCATAAAATCCAAGAGCAGTTTGCTCTGGTCAGCAGTCTTATGCTTTCCCCCGATTTTCGTTGTATGTTTTCGTTTTTCTGCTTTCCGATTTCAATTTCACCAGCTTTTTATTTAACGAAATATTTTCGACAACAATTTCCGACAATCGAAATGCAGAACACCAAATTTCCGATCCAAATTCGTTCGGAGTTAATCGGATTTGAGAACAGGGTTGCATCGGAAAATATTTCCGATTTTCCGATTTTTTCCTTTTGGTCGGCTTTTCTGGGTTTGACATCAGTTCTAGGGGAATTAGGAAGCGCTGATTTCAAATCCGCAAACCGTTTTTAAAACTTAGTTTGCGTTTTCGCAAAAAATGGGCGTGTCACTTTTTCGGACTTTCACTGACTTTTTTCTAATCTCTAAACCAACAAACCGGTTGACATGATTTTCACTTTGTGGCATTTACAACACCTCACGGCTTCTTTTCCAATGTAATTTATTTTTATAAGTTTTACAATTCCGCGGTAATTGGACATTAAAGTCGGAAAATATGGAATTTCATGGCGTTTTATTTAATGTTGAAAAGCATGCACATTTTTCGTAAATCAAGTATCGAGTTATGCATAACAAGAAAGCGGAAACATCAAGTAATACAGCCAAATTATTTGGTGTGATTCCCACTCTCATCGAAATAATAGGAAAAATGTACCATAGTCATTTTCATCATTTTTCATACATTTTCTTTAAAAAATTAGGGGCCTGAAAATATGAATATGAAGTGAGGTGCGAAAATGATGTTTAATGTGGTAGTTGGAGACCGTGTCTCTACAGAAACGCCTGTAGGGAACTTTTGCGGCAGGTCAGAACCCGGTAATGAGTCGTTATGGTTAGTTATATATCAGGTGTACAACTTTGCTTCCGCCGTTTTTTTTCCAAAATTAAAAGCTTTATTGCAAAAAAGTGCTTACAGATGTATTATTCAAAGTATTGTCCGTCGCTAGCGACAACTTTCTCCCATCTTTCCGGCAATTTTCGGATCCCGGCTCGAAAAAAGGAGTCCTCTTTTGACGCTATCCATGAAGCAATCCATTTTTCCAATTCTTCGAAGGATTGAAAATGTTGATCTGCCAGGCCGTGTGCCATCGAACGGAATAGGTGGAAGTCAGAAGGGGCGACATCTGGGGAATACGGCGGGTGGGGCAAGACTTCCCATTTCAGCGTTTCCAGGTACTTTTTGACCACTTTTGCGACGTGAGGCCGAGCATTGTCGTGTTGGAGGATGACTTTGTCATGTCGCTCTTGATATTGTGGCCGCTGTTCTTTTAGCGCGCGACTAAGGCGCATCAGTTGCGTTCGGTAGCGATCTCCTGTGATGGTTTCACCCGGATTCGGCAAGCTCTTCTTGGGTTTGGCACGAATCTTCATCAAGCAATGCTTCTAGTTGTTCATCTTTGAAGGTTTTTTCTCTTCCACCACCATGTTTGTCTTCGACATCGAAATCACCATTTTTAAAACGTTGAAACCACTCCCGACACGTTCTTTCACTCAGAGCAGCATCACCGTAAGTTTCTGAGAGCATTCGATGCGCTTCAGCTGCATTTTTTTTCGAATTGTAACAGAAAAGTAAAACTTCCCGCAAATGGCGAAAATTGGGCACATAAACGGACATTTTCGAGCGTGAATAATACGAAAACAAGAACAACTGTCACTGAAACGGCGATGACAATTCGTTAGGCACTGTCCACACTAGGCATCGCAATCCCGGGATCCCGGGATCCCGGGATCCCGGGATCCCGGACTTTTTCCAGTCCCGAAAATCCCGGGATTCAAATTCTTTTATCCCGGGATTTTCGGGATTGCAAAAGATGCTTCAAAGTTCAAATGAAATAAATTTTAAGGCACAAAAACCCAATTCCTTATTTGAGGGAGAAGGGAGGGGATAGAGTGCGTCTTTTGCAAAAGGCTTATGATTATTTACTAAGCATTCAACCAACAAGTGTTGAATCTGAAGGATGTTTCTCTTCAGCAGGGTTCATTTGAAATAAATTTCGCTCTAGATAAGAGAACAAAACACTTAATGCCTTTGTATTTTTAAGATCTCAGTTTTTAGTTAATCAAAACGCTTAACTTTTTTATCGAAATAATCGAAGTAAAACTAAAAGCACAAACAAATTAACTATTTTATTTTTTTTATCAAATATGCATATATATGCACTTTATGATACATCGGTTGCAAAGAAATAAGTTATGTTTAAGTGTCATTTTTGGATAAAACAAAATGCTATGAAACTGAAGTTAAATGTCAAATGAAAAACTTTTAAGTTAACTCTTCAATTCCCAGTGTCACCTGTAGGTGACAGATGCTTAATATTTGTTTTCCTACCACATAGGTTTTTATTTTAAAATTCTAACACTTGTATAGCAAAGTCAATTAGTAGTACTTGTTTATTTAATTTTCCTACCAACACTAGCGATACGTCATTTGTAAAATTTATTCATTTGTTTCACGCGTAATTAAAGCAGTGCGAGTTTGTGTGGTTTCTTTCAATATAAAAATGAGGGTAGTTTAAACATTTTTTATGTATTTTTTTGTCTTATCCAAACGTATCTAAGCTCTTTTATTTAAAAAGAAAATTTTCTTTTTCACTATTTTGGACATGGGAATTGAAGGGTTAAACAAAATGTGATTAAATTCAAGATAAAAAATCTTGAAACTACCCAAATGTGATTAAAATGTGTCCATTTTTATGATAAATATATTATAAACAAGTATTTATGCAATTCGGGAAAATTGTTTTATTACAAAATTTGTTATATGAATCCCGGGATCCCGGGATTTGACTTTTCAATCCCGAAAATCCCGGGATCGCAAAATGGCCAAAAATTGCGATCCCTAGTCCACACTCACTTTAAAGGCATTACCATCTATGTATTTCAACCAGCCTCAGCCGGTACAGCCACCTATCGGAAAACGGCGGAAGCAAAGTTGTACACCTGATAAGAAAGTAAGCTTCTCAGATAGGCTATGAGTCATGAACCGGAAAAAGTAGTAGCAGAATTGGCGGTAGGGGTAGGGCATCCCATTCAAGCGCCGTCCTTTGTTTACTTGACTGCATTTGCAACATGAGGTGGAGCAGTGACGTGCAGAAAGATCAGCGCTTCATGCTAATTCTGTCTAATTGGGACAAATATTGACATGGTTCAAACAATTTTTGCATTACTTTTGAAAGTACAAAGTGACATCAGCAGTTAAAGATCCAACTCAGCTGGAAGTCCACTGCCTCATTTCTCTCTATGCACTTTTTTGTTTGTTTTGTTTTGCTGTTTTGAGATCACAAAATAGGAAATATGCGCTTCGGCAAGATTGTATAGAGTCTCTTAAAGCTAAACTGCCTTAGCAACTCGCTGATAAATAATCACCCACATCATTGAAGAACTGGAAATCTAAAGCTTCTAGCTTTCAGTCAGCGAATCACAGAGTAAGAAGGAAGAAGCAGTGAGGTAGCACAGTTTTCTTCTCCTCTGAGCTAAACCAGCTAAAACCAGTCAGTAGGCATGACAGCTGAGCAATAGTTAACCAATAATTTGTTATCTTACTTACCACAAATATCACTCATACGCCCCGCTTGACTCAAATGCCCCTCAACAACTTCAAAAGAAAATCGTCGATTGTATGGATTGTTTTTCATTTCTTAATCATTTATTACCGTTTAGCCTTTTTTATGCTCATTGAAAACAGTTGATTTTTTTGTTTTTTATTTATTTGAAATTTTTGTTTTGCCAAAAAAGAGTAGCTTGACTTTTGTCATGTCACTGCATGTTAGTCAGATGTGTAATAATTTATTATTTTATTAGGTTCCTGTTGCATAAATTACTTTTCATCTCCGCTTCAACTCTATACACAATAATGTTTATCTTTAACACAAGCTTAAAACTTATTACTGCAGTAAAAGTATAAAATTTTTCTTAAAATACGCTTTCATTATTTTCTACTCAAAATTACGTACAAAATTTGCTTTCTTGCATTTTGCTTTTGTCTGAAATTTCATTTTACCAAAAACTGTTTGAATCGAATGTGCCATGCAACAAGCTAAATGCAATCGTTAAATTATTACAAAACCAAAATCAAATGTTATTTTACAACATTTGTTATGTCAATTTGGCAAATAAAACAAATTGGAACGCAAATGTTTAGCAAACAAATCCAATGCGAAAATAGTTGCAAGTACTTTTAATTTATATAAGTTTTCTTTCAATTTGTTGGCGTTTTTAGTACAAAAGCCTATATTTCAAGGTTTTGCGGCTTTTTACAAAAACAAACGTTTAGTTTTTGCTTAATTTTTTTGTTATAATTATTGAATACATTTAACTTATGCAACTGTGCTGGTATACTTTTAGTTTAGTTTAGTTTTGCTGCTCTGTTTGTTTTTTTTTAAATTACATTAAATTTGTAATTTTAATTTTCGTAAAATTCAAACATTTATCACATCCACTTAGACGGCGATCACAATCGCAGTTTCGTTAAAACTCTATTTATGTAATTTTAACTTTGACATTTTATGCTAAAAGTGTAGTTTTGGTATCAAATGTTTTAAATGCTCAGTTTTGCGTTTTCTTTGCAGAAATATTTCTATTTTTTCATTTTTATATTTTTCAATTCTATACTATTTTATAATGGTTTTTATTTGTTTGTTTGTTTGTTGTTGTTTTAGGAATTTCAAGTACGTTTTCTCTGGAATAGTCAAAAGTTGCGCCATAGTCAGTTTAGATTTGTTTTTTTGTTTTTCTTCTATAATATTTTAGTTTGTTTGCTATATTTTTAAATATGTGTTACAAATAAAAACAAAACAAAAACTTTGCTCAAAGATGGAACACAATCGACAAAATGCTGAGACACTGGCGGTATTCACGATATGGACAAATGAATGGTGAATGGTTGAAGAACAGAATAGAGATGAAAACTAGGGAAGTGAAGAAGCTGTTTTTGTTTTTGTAAAACAATAGTGGAGTTCACAATTCATAGCATTTTAGGTGTAAATTTATTATGGTGGCAATTTTTGAATTTTTTGAATTGAATTTTTGAATTTTCGCAATGTTTTTGAAAGCAGTTGTAGCGACGGATTGCTTTACACCTAAAATGCCATGAAGAGTGAACTCCACTTATAAATATATATTACTTTTTTATAGTAAAACTAGGTCCAGTTTCATTCAAAATTTCGGTCTGTGAGATGTGAACTAAGAATCGATTTAACCCTTTCGACCCCAAAGTTGCCGGAGAGCAACTTCACCTATTTGTCATCTTATAGTAAAAGCTAAGATTGATTTATGGGTTTAATTTAAGTAGGTACCAACAAAGTAATACTATACAAATTAATAGAAGTGAATTCAAAGCAAATTACAAAAAAATACTATTATTCCCAAAAAAATTTCCAATACTTTGCAGCGATAACAGGGAAATTTTGTTCTAATTGAAGTTTACGAATTAGGCGCGTTTGATCAAAACTCTGTTGATAACACTGTACAACAAAAAAAAAAAATAACAAGTTTCTGACAACGAATTCTGATAGAGGGGACCAAAAAAAATATACGTGTATCGGCGTTTTGAAAGTTTACGTCTGATTTTTTTTAGGGAGGGTAAAAATGTTCCCCTTTTTGCACATTCTTATGGTTTTCTATGAGATTTTAGTACCAAATTTGAATAAGTACGAAATAAACACTTAAACAACTTTTCAGTTTTAGCTTAATTCTGGCGTTCAAATTAATTTCTAAGCTTCGATGTATTCAGAGACCTATAGTAGAATTTTATGGCAAATATTTTCGTGGTACACTTGTTCCTTAAAAAGTCCGGTTTTACGGGACATATTTGGCATTTTAGAAAAAAAGGGTCAAATTGACCCATAAAAATAGGAGCTACAGGGTTAATATGTCCCAGAAAAATTTTATTCGTAGTATTTAACATCAAATTGCTGAACGCATCATATACTAAAAATGTGAGATAACATGGTTTTCGGAATGTACAAAAAGGGGAAAACTTTGACCTCCCCTAACAAAAAATTCGGACGTAAACTTTCAAAACGCCGATACACGTATATTTTGTTTTGGCCCCCTCTACCAGAATTCGTTGTCAGAACCTTCTTATTTAAAAAAAATTTGATTTTGTTGTGCAGTGTAATGGTTAAATAAATTCAAAAAGTGATAATTTTTTATTTTGATATAAATATTCAATAATTTTTTTTTAATTATTAAATATTAATACAAAATTTATTTAACCCGTTTTAAGCTTAAATTGTTCAAAAGTAAACTAGTTTCATGATTTTAATACCAAAAAGTAATATCGAGGTACAGTGTAAGATTCGGGGTCGAAAGGGTTAAGCATTCTAAAACTGCCCAAGAACAGAATGTAGCCACTGAGCTAAAAAATTTATTTATTTTTTTTTGTTTTTTCAAATTTGTTTTTTGGCCAAAACAGTTGCCACCCCAAACGTTTTTCTTTTCTTCGTAGTATTTTACATCAAATTGCTGAACACATCATATACCTAAAATGTTAGATGACATGGTTTTCGTATGCCGATTTACCATAACAATGTAAAAAAAGGGGAAAACTTTGAGCCCCCCTCAAAAAATTCGGACGTAAACAAAACGCCGATACACGCATATTTTTTTTAGCTTCCTCTACCAGAATTTGTTGTTAGAACTTTCTTATTTAAAAAAAATTTGATTTTGTTGTGTAGTGTAATGGTTGAATAAATTCAAAAAGTGATAATTTTGTATTTTTCCATAAATATTAAATAATTTTTCTGTAATTGAAAAATATTAATACAAAATTTATTTAACCCGTTTTAAGCTTAAATTGTTCAAAAGTAAACTAGTTTCATGATTTTAATACCAAAAAGTAATATCGAGAAATAGGGTAAAATTCGGGGTCGAAAGGGTTAAGCATTTTAGAACTGTCAAAGAACAGAATGTAGACACATTAGCTAAACATTTATTTGTTGGTTTTTGTTTTTTCGAATTTTTTTCTTTGGCCAAAACAATTCCCACCGCGATCGTGTAAGCCGCCAGTGAAACATGTAACTGAACATGCAAATGTAACGGAATAGCTTATGAAATTATGAACACAAATATTGTATGATTTTGTTGCTTTTGTTGTATTTTGGGTGAGAGGAGAAGGTACTATTGGTTGGTTGGTTGGTTGGTTGTTGCTTTAGTGGTTCTCATTACATGCTATTGGTTTGGTTTGTTTTAGGTTATGTTATATTGCACTTATGTCTAGCTTGACGCATACATTTACATGAAACGCACGCATACATATTCGTACATTTCGTTACATTGCGGCTCTCACACATTCGCTCACTAGTTCTATGTACTATGGAATGTTTGGGTTATTGTATGTACCGTTTTTTTCTAATTCTTCATTTACTTTTCTACTTGGTGCACATTGCTGCGCATTTGTGGATGCCAGAGGGAGGTGGCTGAGGACTGGGTACTGGGTACTGGGTTCGGGTGTTTACTACTCTCTCAACCAAAAGTGTACACGTTAGCGGTAATTGCAGGTTAGCCAGTTCCAGTGCAGGGTTTCTTGTTTTCATGACTCTTTGTACATGCAGGTTGATTATTTTTTTTAACTTTATCCTTTTCATTCATCTTTTACCATGTTGTTTTGTATAGTTTTTGTAGTTGTTTCATTTATTTGTTGTATTTTGTTTGTATGTTTTGTTGTAATTTGTATTGTATTTTGGATAGGTACGCACCAATTCGTAAATGTAAACATAAATGAGGTATTGCAAATGTTTTTTAATTTCAATAATTGTGTTCCAACTTTTCCGTTTAAGCATTTCTTTGCACAATTTCGAAGCACCAACCACGGAATAATTTGTATGGCTTCAAGGAAAGGCGCTTCAAAAAACACATTGCTTCGGTTGTTTTGTGCTTCTACAGGTTTCTAATGTATGTATGTAAATTTCATAAATTTCTATGTAAATTTGTGAGTGTACTATGGAAAAATGGATTCATATTTATATAAAAACTGGTATTTCATTCAAAGTGTTTTGAGAGCGGGGCTTCAATTTCAAATTACTATGGGCAATGTTCCAATTTTAGTAATGAAACTATTTTGTAGGAGAGAAAAGTAGAAATGAGATTAGTAGAAATTAGTGTAAACAAAACTGAATCACAGTAAATCATACTTAGTCAAAGAAACTTGGTAATTTTTAAATAATATTTGAACTTTTTTAATCCAAAGAAGGCTTTTTTTGTTTCCTTACTTTCATACTTTATATAAGTTGAATCAAATTTTATCCCAACACTTTTTGTTTTACATTAAATTGCTCATTAAATAGTTAGTAATACGCACAAATTTTATAAAAAATAAATTTATATAAAAAACATTTAAAAAGTGTATAGCAAAATATGTGAGAAAGCAAGTAGAAAGAAAACACTAAAGTCTGCTGTGTACATAATCGAAACAATGGAATCGGTATTTGGAAGTTTTGACTACTTTTGCCTTACTTGACTTGACTGCAATTCCTTTAACCCTTTCTGACATGAAAATAAACCCGTTCTGTATGAATTGTATGGGCTGTAGTCCAATATATTGGACATTGGGACTGAAAGGCTTAATGCATCATCCACGCATTCTTCTCCTAGACATTGTGTGATTTCCCACTAACTGAAGTGAACAAATTTTGTAATCAGGTACATTTGATATTTCGGTAAATGAATTCAACAGGGACAAAGTGCAGCGAAACATTTCAACTAAAACTGCAATATGTTTTACAAAAACAAAAACAAAAATACGAAAACGTCGAGTGTGTATCAAAGTGCAACGAATATGGAACTGTTTTCAGGCGTTGGTGTAAAAATATATATGTATACGTAGGTGTAGGTGTGAACTTAAACGTAGGTAGGGAAATCTACATGATTTTTATATATAAAATAGGTATCTTCTATAGATGCGGAGATTCGATTTGTGGGCTATGGGCCAGTCTATTGTGCAGATCCAGTCTATTGCATTTGTTTTTTAGTATTGTAAATATGTGTGTGTGTTTATAAAGATATGTGTGGTTGTATGAATTTATAAAATTGTTACTATTGCATTCGATGTGGTGTATTTGGTGTGTGTGTGTATGTGTATGGGTTGGTTTGTCCACTTGTTGGTGAACCGAAGCTCAGCTAGAAGATCAACTAAACTATTTCTTTACCTCTATAAGCATTTTCTGCATTATGTTCGTATGTATAAAAAGGTTAATAAATATTTCTTTAAAATTACAAAAAAACAAAAAATAAAACAAATTTACACATTAGCCTCAGTTAAATCGAAGAAAAAGAATGTCAAGTAAACTGAAATGGTGAAAATCAAACTGCCAACGCGCAGGCGCTACTTATTTTCAACCGCGTACAGTTGCTGCGACTTTTCATCGACTTTTCACTCCAACGACTTTCCACTATATGCGTTGCTTCTTCTTCTGCTTGTTTGTTTGTTTGTATTGTAGATGTTTGTATGTAAATAAAATCAACTGCATCTTCAGCTCTGTAACTGTATCTGTATCTACATAGATCTGTTGCCGTTATGCATAAATATCTTTTAAATATCAACTGTCTTGCACATTTATAAAATGTACAATTGTTGTATTGGGTTGGGTTGGGTTGTTTGGAATGTTTGCGTGATTGTGCGCGCTACCGCGTCGCTGACTGTGTCCTGAATGTGCTGTTGCTCTTACAAGCTAAGACGTTTGCGCGTGCGCGCACGCGTTCAACCGTTAGGATCAACGTTGGGGCGACGATACGCGCTGCTGCCGGCCGCAGTCGCAGCCGCAGCCGAGGAGGATGTTGCCGCTGCTGTGGCGGCGCTTGCAGCTGTTGTTGGTGTGGCCCAGTGTTTCGTTGCTGCGGCAGTTGTGGTCGCGGCGCCGACAGGCTTCATGGCAGGAACTATGGAACTTGCATTGCTGTATGGCGTCGCCGCCAGCCGATGCGCTGTGCCAGCGCCTCGCAATTCTGGCTTTTCATTTGGTTGTTTTGCTTTTGCGCCGTTTTTGTTGTTGCTTCCGCCTGCTTGCGCAACAGAAGTGCGTCTTGAGGTGGATGCGGTGCTTGGAGTGGCGCTGCTGGAGGTAGTGGTTGGCAATGATGGGTGCTACATTTAATAGAGAATTAAAAAAGGAGAATTAGAGAATTTTTTAATGCTTGTTGCTTATCCATACCGTTGTTGCATCTGTGGCCGGAATCGCTTTCGTCGCCGCAGTCGACCCCTTAAAGCCATTTGTTAGCGTCAACTCGTGCACATCGCCCGCCTCCGAAGTGGGCGTTAATGTGGCCGCCGACTCCTCGTCAGCCAGCAGACAGATGCCATCATTCGACTTGGAATGTTTGGGAAAGTTGGTGTGGAACTGTTTTTTGCTGCTGTTGCTGCTACTCCGACTGCTGTTGCTCTGGCAAGCTGTGCTGCTCAGGCTGCCGCTGCGCTGCGCCGCGCTGCCATTGCCGGCAGCGCCAGCGTTATGACTAACATTGAATACCAACGGCAACGTGCTGGGCGGCACCGCACCGCCACTGCCACCGCCACCGCCGCTCGTTGCAAAACTCGCTGAGGAACTGTGTTGTCGTTGCAGCGCTGCCGCTACCGTATTGGGCGGCGCCTGCTTGAACGGTATGAAGAAGGGATGTCCGGCTTCCTGAGGCGCAGCGTTCGGCCTCAGAGGCCGCTCGGGCGTGGAACTGCAGAGCGGTAGTTGCGAGATGTTGTGCCGTCCTTCAATATCAATGTCGCTCTGTGCCGATGTATTTGGCTCCACTTCGACCACATCCTGTCGTCGCCCAATGTTGCCATTGCCGTTCGGCAGCTGCGTGGTTTGATACTCTTTGGGTCGCTCGGCAAGCAGCTCAATGTGCCGACCGGTTTTCGGTATGAGCGTCTGCATCTCATGGCAATCCTGCTGAAAGGTGCTCGCACTGAGGCCGCCCGCACTGTCGCCCGGTATGTTGGGATTATTTAGATTGCCAAAGTTCATATCCGAGGGCGACGTGAGATGCGTGGGACCCTGCTGACGTGCCTTGTAGCGACGCCGCTGCAAGATGATGAGCAGCGCAAAGCAGATGACGCACAATGTGGAGAGCAGCGAACCGATGGCAATGCCGCTGTACACCTGCGAACTTGAGGCGGAGCGTTCCACTTCGAGCGAGTGATGGTTGATGTTGCGCAGGTCAATAAAAATGGGCGCACCCACACCGGTCTCGCCCACAACGCGTATGGTCACATTGATTTTGGCAGTTTCGGAGATGTTGGGAAACTATAAGCGAAGAGAGTCAATAAAATTCATATGGAGACAAATAAAGACACTGAAGGTTAGATATACCTTATAGGAACATGCGGCACAGTCTAGAACGTTGGCCTCGTGCGTCACATTGCCCAGCGTCCAGAGAATGTTATAGTGGTGAATTTTGCCATTTGGCTGCAACGGCGGATCCCAACTCAACTTGAGGCCGTTGTGGCGTACTACGCGCTGATTGCTAATGGTGCCCGGAGCTGAAAAATTTAAAATTTTTTATTTATTCAGGAGTTATACTCGAAGCATTTAATCGATTTATACTTACGATCCGGCAACGTTTGAACATCCAATTGTCCGTAGAATGTTTGACTTTCACAGCTGAAAAAATTCACCCGATACCTTTCGGTGGGCTTAAGACTGCGAATCTCTACTTGCGAGTTGACAATGGACTGTTTATCACACTTTGGTTCTTCCTTCTTGATGATGGGGAACTGTATTTGCCAGTGGCACACATGAACGCAGGATTCGTTGAAACTCTCCAAAAAGTGAAAGACCAACATGCGCGACTCCACAATGCTGAGTCGAAATGGTGTATTCGTTATCTCCGAAGTGTCGTTTTCAATCTGAAAAAATGCATAACGTTGTAATGATGAGATTTTTAATAGTTTGGTTTTGGTTTGGTTTCGAAAAAATAGTTTAATAGTTTTAATAATTTGCATAATTATATTTTTTCAATTAAATTTTTTGAACATTTTGAAATATGTTGCTTACAAAAGTCATGTTCTAGGTTTAAAAAAATGGAAGAAATAGTTAAATGCTGAAAAGTAAATCTTTCTGAACCTCTCAGCGGTCTTCAGTTCTATTGTTTCAATCGGGTGATTTTTAAGAGCCTTTGGATAAGATAAAAAAACACATACAATTTAGAGAAATTCATGAGTCGATCATTTGAGTCGATAGAACGATCTATATAATTCTATATTTAAAGATGATTTCATGTAAATGTTCACCGCGGATGCGCCTCAAATGGTTCATACGCTGGATTTTGGCATACTCTCTCCAACATATCGGCCAATATCCCACGAATAAGTTCTTCAATATTAGCTTCCAGTACGTCAACCGTTGCGTGTTTGTCGCTATAGACATGAGCCTTAACATAGGCCCACAAAAAATAGTCTAAAAGCGTTAAATCGCACGATCTATGCGGCCAATTGACCGGCCGCAAAGAAGAAATAAACTTTTCACCGAGCTCGTCTCTCAATTAGGCCATTGTTTCGCGTGCTGTGTGGCATGTGGCACCGTCTTTTTGAAACCACATGTCAGTCAAGTCCAGCTCTTTCATTTTGGGCAAAAAAAGTTTCACAAGATTCCGAGTAGCCGCCTCAGAAGGTCGCCCAAACTGACCATAAAATCTAAGATATGCACGATGCACTTTCTTAATCGAATTCAATGATCTGAAAGCGTTGTTCGTTTGAACATGTTTGACAGTAACATGTTAGACGAAAACAGCTGAAAGCGATGCTGAACCTCTGCGCATCGCTTTCACCAAACAGTAGTAGACTCATTACTTTTTCTACTTTCACAGACTTCTTCCTGTCCCGCCTAAGAATCTCTAGTCTACATGTTGCATCTTTTTTCTGATAATAAACTATTTATATGCAAAGTCATTGTTCCATGCACTTACAATCTTCCACTGCACAAAGCGAAAGTCCTGCGCCAGTCGCTCGTTCTCGCGCGTTATGATCAGTACTCGTATTTTGATGCGCGAAAAATTCTGCAACAACACGCCCGTCACATTGGCCGGCACTACCACGCTGAAGATGTCCTCTTCCAAGTGACTGGGACGCGCTTCGTTGTCCATGTGCTGCGCCTCGGCAGCCTTGAGCACAGCGCTCGCCGACGCCTCGTCCAAGGCGTCGATGTAACCCAGTTTCTGGGCGACATCCTGCTGCGTCAGGTCGACGTGCTGCGTGGTGCCGCGCAGTGCATGACCCAGCAGCTGCTGCGGATGCGGGTGCGTATAATTGACAGAGAACTGCAAAATGAAATACTTTTTGCCCTCCAGCTCTGGCTGCGACCACGTCACAAAGGTGTCATTGCCCAGATGCACCAGATGCAGCAACACTGAAAAGCAAAATGGAACATCGATGGCAGTTTAATGGCGACTGTGCGCTGATTGATTGATGTGACAATAACTCACAGCCCTGCGTGCAGCAGGTCACTGGCGCGCTGCGTAGCGAACTGAGTATGGTCTGCTGCTGCGGTTTGTTGGCCAGCCGAATTTCGGATGTGGGTATCAAGACGCGCGTTATCAGCTCGAATGGACGGTAGACGGGCAGGTGACTGGAGATGACCACATAGGAGGTGTGATTCAGTTTCATGGGCGCAAATGGCGACACCCAGCGATGCGGACTATTCTGCACAATGTGCACAATGAATAGAGATTGCGGCTAAGGGAACAAATTGAAACGTTTTAAAGGTACAAGAGAGTGACAAATTCATTAGAAGCCAACTCACCTCAATGGCTTTGCTGTCAAAGGTGATGTTGATGGTGTTGAAACTGTGCGCATAGCAGCGAATGTTCTCGAGCGGATTGCGCAGCAGTATCTCATTGCCGCGATTGCGAAAGCGCAACTCGCCGGCGCTGTACGCCTCGCCGGCAATGTTGCGCGCAAAGCACTGATAGATGCCCGCCTCGTCGGGATCGAAGGAGTGTATGTGCAGCTTGTTGCTGCTGATGTAGCGTGTGTAGGAACTGTTGAGTGGCGCACCATTGTGATACCAGCTGACCGTGGGCCGCGGATTGCCGGTAACGCCGCAGCGAAACTCCTGCGACGCAGTTATGAGACTCTCATACGAGTTGAGCGGCTCAACGATGAGCGGTGGAATGGTGACGATCACATGAAATGTCTGAAAAGTGAAATCAAATTTAATTTTTATTTTAATTTAAGCAATACAAATAATAAATAAAATATGGGTGAAGTTGTGGCAACTCACTTGATTGGCGTAGGGCGTGAGGCAAGTGTAGTAGCCCTCGTGCTCTTCATAGCTGGCCTCGTGTATGCTGTACTCGTTGCTCTGATTGGCGACTTTCTGCGGCGCCACTTGGGGCGCACTCTGGAACCACCACTCGATGGGCAGCGCATCGGTGAGGCCGTAGCAGCGCAGTGTCACTGACGCACCTTGCGGTACATATTGTGTGGTGTTTTGTAGCGGCGAAATGAGCTCGTTTGCGTTTGGAGCGGTGCCGCGGCTGTCGCTCGGTTCGACTGTCAGTGACCACATGAATTGACGATGCGTTTTGGCGGCATACTGATTTTGCGCTAAGCACCTAAAGGCGAAATGTCAGATAATAAGGTTTAGTTGTTTTGAAGGACCTTTTGGGGCATTAAAAGATACAAAATACCACTAATACTTTGTAAAATTTTTCTTTTTGTTATACAAAAACGAGGCCGTAATTCTATTTGGTTCACTTGAATAATTTTACTTTGCAAAATTCTATATTTGAAATAAATATGCGAATTGATAGTTTGCTTAAAATTTGCGTTGACAGTAAAATTAAATATATGAAAACTTTGATCAGATGTAAAACAAGTAAAAACTGAGTCAATTCAGATAAAAGTATTCAGTCGCATAAAAGTAGTTGATGGACTTTGCTATAATAAATAAAATTAAAATAAAATAAAATAAAATAAAAAAAATTAAATAAAATAAAATAAAATAAAATAAAATAAAATAAAATAAAATAAAATAAATTAAAATAAAATAAAAAAAACAAAATAAAATAAACTAAAATAAAAAATAAAATTAAAAAATAAAATAAAATTAAGTAAAATAAAATAAAATAAAAATAAAAATAAAATTAAAATAAAAATAAAAATAAAATAAAAATAAAAATAAAATAAAATAAAATAAAATAAAATAAAATAAAATAAAAATAAAAATAAAATGAAATAAAAATAAAATGAAATAAAAATAAAATAAAAATAAAATAAAATAAAATAAACCAAATAAAATAAAATAAACCAAAAAAAAAAATTAAATAAAATAAAACAAAAGAAAATAAAATAAAATAAAATAAAATAAAATAAAATAAAATAAAATAAAATAAAATAAAATAAAATAAAATAAAATAAAATCAAATCAAATAACATAAAATAAAATAAAATAAAATAAAATAAAATAAAATAAAATAAAATAAAATAAAATAAAAAAAAATAAAATAAAATAAAAGAAAATAAAATAAAATAAAATAAAATAAAATAAAATAAAATAAAATAACATAAAATAAAAATAAAATAAAATAAAATGAAATCAAATTAAAAATCAGTTGATGCATAATAAGTAAATTGTCAACAATTAATAAACAATTGAGAAGAAAGACTGCGAGTCGGATGCTTATGGTTCAAAGTCCCGAATCTGCTAACACCAAAAAAAAGAAAAAAATATTCATGCAACAACTGTCCTTCAGCAGGATTAAGTAATCCTCTCAGCCTTAAATAATTGCCTCAGAAAACTTTCAACTTGGTGCACAGCATCAACACACAACTTCAGATCATTTCAACTTCTTCGCACAACACAAAGTTAGACCCCTTCCTAGTCTGTTTTAGACACATAAATTGCCTTGTAACTGTTGTCCATCTCAGAGGGATGAAATAGAATGAGTTGCCTTCTTCTTTGTTCGAATGTGTCACTCATTATGTTGTCCCTTCCTTTGTTTTCTCCATTTTGGTTCAATTTGCATAATGTATGAGTTCGTTGTGTCGGCGTCATGTTTGACTGTCAGCTAAGTGAGCATTTATTTCACGCCCGCCACGCCTAATACGCACCGACAAGTCGGAGATGTACGCGCCGTCCGTGTGACACTTGCAATTTGGGTCACAACAGGCAGCAACCGCAACGCTGCCGCCGACACCGTGCCACAGTTTACGCGCTCATTCAACTCGACGCACAGCATAAGCGTTGCGGTTAACAGCAGCGACGACGACGACGACGTCTTCGACTGCCAGTTGCCCCATCGGTGGACAGGAACGTGTTGAATTTTAATTGCAACAATTATGCTCGGCACTCGAGTGCGAAATTTGCAGCTTGTAAGTTTTCGTTGTTGTTTTTGTTTCGTGTTATGCTGCAGCGTTTTTCTGCCGCGCGCACTGTTTTTGTCTCTCTATCGGTTTTTGTCCATGTTTGTTTTTGTGCTTCTTTGAATTACTGCCACTAGCTGTTCGTCATTAAGCGGTTGTAAAATGGCTTCGGTGTTGGTTTTCCTGCGCCGTTTTATTGTCTGGCGGAAAAGTGGAAAGTGTTAATAAGAACACGATTGCGTACATTCCGCAGCGCGAGGTGCTTCGCGCTATAGGCAGCAAAAAGCCGGCCGTTTTCTGCGTAAGTGTCCTAACAAGTTGTTGGCTTTTATTTATAGCCAATGTGCGACGTTGTGGCAGCAATTAGGCTGACCAGAGTGGCGTAAATTTATGGCACCACGGCAGCTGTGACTGCCACTTGCACAGTGCAGCGCAGCGTGCTGACTACGGTTGCATTAAAAAAAAGGTGTTGATGTTTGTAATTGTCGGCGCATTGGACGTGAGCACATTGTGGGCAGACGCGTCATTTACATTTAGACATGTCGGATATGTTATGTGCCAGCTGGAGGGCGTAAATTTGTGTTGTAATAACTTTTGAATAATTAATAAGTGAAGAAGAACACTTAAGCACACACACACACAATAGAGCAATGGAGTGTAGACCTACTGAAAATGTTAGTAAAAAAGGGGTGTTGCAATAACAATTGGCACAGTGTTCTCTATAAAGTTTACTTAGAAGATTTTTTTAGATTTAAGGGGTTATAGGTTATGTTAGGTTAGGTTAGGTTTGGTTGCACAAGTATTGTGCGTGACCATCACTTTCGTTCATAGATTCTGTTAGGTCCATTGTGATTCCCTTCATTTGGAACCGGTGCCCTTCCCTGTCTGTTGTGTTCCCTGTAGATTCAGTCTCGCAAAGATTAAGTGGATTTCAAAAAGCTTCCGGAAACTAATTCGTTTTGGCGAGGAAAACTGTATGTAAAGATCGCACAAGTTGCAAGTCCATAAAAGAATCTGTCCTTTTTAGCTATTAAAAGCATGAATATTTTGCAAAACTAACCTAACCTCTGAGACTAAAATAAATACTTATGAAAAAGCCCCCAATCTGTCAAACAAATTCGATCTGAAACTGTAGTCCCCTCTAACTGTTTACAAATTCGTTCGTAAAGTCGTGGTTCACTGTCGCACGCAAAAGATTTTTGTTTCACGTCTTTCAAATATCTTTTTGTTATTGTTTTGTTGTTGTTCTGGGTGTCAAATATGATTTCGAATGGTATTGGGCTCAAATGTTGTGTACAGAAGCCCCTTAGGTTAGGTTACGGAAGGGATGTGTGCGGCAAGCACTTCCACTCGAAGTCCTTGTTAGGTCCATTGTGAATCCCTTAATTTTTGGAAAAACCGGTGTCTATCCATTATCTGTTGGAATACCTGTAGATCCAAACGGGATCTTTTGGCAACCATTTGGTCTTGGCGAGGAAATTGTGTAGATCGGTTATCTGTGCATCTGCTACTTCCGCGAGCCCATAAAAGGACCTTGCCCCAAGAGTATGGAACAGACGCCCATTAAATAAAATGCTGTATGCAGCACTTTTGAGAAGCCAACCTATAGTCTTATGCAGACCCTAGCCGACATCTCAAAGGTTGTCATTCTTAGTTTTAAACGCCACATAATAAGTTCAGTATAATTTGATACTTGAGTAATATAACGTAAATCAAATTCTAGACTTATCGTAACAGAAGAAACAGACTCTTAGAAGGAGGAGAGGAGGTCTCTAAAAACTATGGATACTTTTTATCTGCCTAACTAAGAAGCAGTTAATTAGTCTGTAAGAATTGTATTCAAAGATTGAATTTACATAAATAAATAAATAAATAAACATGGAAAAATCAGAAGATATCCAATAAAATGTGATACAATGGATTTAATACTTCTGTTTGTGAGAAGGTCCCTGTGGACTTTTAGATTTTCAAACTCTCACAACTTTTTATTGTTGTAGGGTCGAATGTTCGAACATAACACGTATTCCAAGAGAAAATTTTGTTAAAGCGAATAAAATTGATTTGAAAGTGAATCTAGGAATAGTTTACATTTTATTGAGGTTTGACAACGTTTAGTACGTGGAGTAGTAAAAAGGTCCCATGGGACCTTATACTATTATTTTCAGAAATAGCTAACATTTGCCTGTTTCACCTTTGCCATGACAAGTTTTTGCCAATAATAGTTTTGAAAAGTATTATACAAAGTAGAAAAGAAAGTTGTTGCAAAGAAATTTTCTGAGATTCGTAAAAGGTTCATGAAATTCACACAAAAGTAATCTTAATCATTAAGATGTTTTCTATTTTCCCTGCTCAGTTTATTTTCTATTTTCGAACCTATCACTTCACCTGTGTCACCAATCTATGGCCACCTTAGGCTACTTAGGTTCAGTGGAAGGCAGTACAACAAAAAGTATGAATATTTTCTGTAGGTGTTTCACCTTCGCAAGAACAAAATTGCCAACAGAACCTTCGATAGATTTTATGAAAAGGAGGAAATTTTGTTCCAAAGCGACTTCCTGAGATTCGTAAAAGGTTCATGATTTTCGCATAGAAGTAATTCTTACCATTTATTTAGTTGCTTTCTATTGTTCTTGGTCATTCATGCATTCATTTTCTATTTTTGAACCTATCACACCACCCAAGATTCGTAAAAGGTTCCTAAGATTCGCAAAAGGTTCATAAAATTCACGCAGAGGTAGTTCTAACCATTTGATTCTTTCTAAGGAGATTTTGTTCCAAAGCGTTTTTCTGAGATTTGTCAAAGGTTCATGAAATCCTTATAGAAGTAATTCTAACCATTTATTTAGTTGTTTTCTATTGTTCCTGCTCAGTTCATTTTATATCTCTGAACCTATTACACCAGCTAAGATTCGTAAAAGGTTCCTAAGATTCGTATAAGGGCCATGAAATTCACACAGATGAAGTTCTAATTTGGTCTTTTCTACTTTTCCTACTCAGTTTTTTCTACCTCGTATCACTCACTGTCTATTTTATTGAGCCTCGATACAAGTTACCACTCAGCTTGAATGATTCAAGTACTCGATTTTCAGAAATTTTTCTTTTGGTTCCCTGAAATATTTTCCTAATTATTAAGTAATAATTGTCATTTCATACATGTCTAATTATTTTAATTCCTAAAAAATTCTTCTTGATCCTTTTGGTAATCCAATAGTCTGAAAATTATACGGAAAAAATTGATTTAATAATTAAAAAAATATCAAATCTTGATATGAAGACTACCATATGTATACTAAGAATTGGATAAGGATATTTAAAGATATTTAAAAAAAAAATATATACATAAAACTCTATTCATATGACTAGAATCTGGCACTACTGACTGTAAGGACTCCGTAAGGAAAATCGTCTGTGCAATCAAGCGTCAGCATGCTGTCATTTCGTATTAACGTCACAATCAGCTGCACATAATTATGTGTGCGCAGTTTCAAGCATCGCAAAATCAATTTACGCATTTACATTTTCTCGATTTAACCCTGCTGTTAGGTTAAGCCCATTTGGTCCAATTTTTGGCTTGTTTCCTTTGTAACTTTTGACTAACTATTTAACTATTAACTATTTTTTACATCAGTTATGTTGAGTAAAGAATGAATGAACCAAAATAAATACAAAAAATTTGAATAAATTGTTGTTTTGTACGAAAATTGCAGTATGGACCAAATGGTCCCTTTTCTAGCCTAACAGCAGGGTTAAGTGATTTGTTCGGCGTCGCCATTGCCTTCATACTCACTTGTATTTTCCGGCGTCTCTTAGCGCCAATTTCCGTAGCACAAGGCTGCCATTGGCAAGCAGCAAATATCTGCAGATTAAAAACGAAAAAATTCAATGAAATTTTAGTATTGAAAAGTTCCAAAGAAAACAGAAATTAAAAAGGAAGTCGAAGCGACTGAAACGTGAAGAGAAAGAATTCAACACATAATCGCAGCATTCACTGCACACTAATCGAATTGAGGGGAATTGAATGAAAAGCGCTTAAAAATTCGCCTTCGATTCTTTGCCTTCGATTAGTGCAACGAATGGCTGCTGGTCGCTGGTCGCCGTTACTCGCCTGTTGTCTTCGAAACCCTTTGATAACGATACATTTCCGTAGGACCAGCTGATGTTGGCCGGTGGCACACTCAGCACGGGACAATCGAAGAGCAGCGGCTGACCCGCAACGGCGCTGATATTCGCCACTGCTGCGGTACGCTTGAGCACTGTGGGCCGAAATATGAAACGAGAAAACAAGCAAACAAAGATTAGGACACGCACAAAGAAATAGGCAAACAATTGGCTTCACCTGGATACTCGACCGTTATGGCCTCGGACAGCACCGCCGTTGTGTTGGCATTGATTGTGCAGCGATAGACGCCGGCCGCCTTCTCCATGGGCGGCAGTCGCAGCGTTCCATTGCGATAGACTTTGAAGTCGCTGCGGCGCGCGTACGTCTCCAGCGTCTGGTCGTTGCGAAACCATGTGTAGAAGTAGTTCGTCTCGTCTAGTGACAATGAATTGACTTTGGCTTAATTGTTGGCGGCCGCTTGAACGCAGTGCTAGACACTTGTACTCACTCTGGTAGTAGTAGTTCTCCTCAATGGTGGCAACGCATGGCAGAAAGTGATAAAGATGTGGCTTGGCGATGAGCAGTTTGGTTATTGTTTGCTTCTCTATTTGCAGAAAGGGTCCTGAAATTATTGTGTGACCGTTGGCGTTAACTGCAAAGACAAATGAACGAATTATAAGTTGGAATTTAACTATGCATTGCTTTACTCGTAGTTCAACATGGAATCAGTTTACTTTCATACTCGACGCTTTCATTTATAAATAAATAAATACTAATAATTACGATTGACATTGAACACGTTGTAATTGTTGTTAGATTGAATATTAATAGTGGGAATTAGAAAATTGTTGCCTACGCGTTCGTTTATGTAAAATGTCAATTAGCTATGTGTGTATGCATGTTAGTTTGTAAGTTAAGTGTGTTTAAATAAAGAAAAGCAGACAGAAATTCAGAGTCAAGGACGACAGGAAGGTGTCTCATGCATTGGAAAGTGGATTGTCCACCTTCAATTAGTAACAGCAGACGTCGAGATATGAAAACCTGTAAGCATAGATATTTTAACCTATAAGCTCCATAGATGAAGATCCAACGAAAAATGAGTTCCATGCGGAAGTTAGAGATCGATGGCGAAGAGGAAGGCCGTGTCTCCGGTGGAAGGACCAAGTTGAGGACGCCTTATTATCTATTGGTGTGACCAACTTGGGGAAGGCTCGCGCAAAGCAGAGGCGCCTGGAGAGAGCTTTTGCAGTACGCCGTAACCAGGTGACGGTTTGTAATGGCAAGTTAAGTAAATAAGCTTCATAGAAAAAACTAACCTATGAAGGGCTAAAAACAACACAGAATTGGCCAACCCTTAACTTTGTTGTTTTAGAGACCTTCTCTCACTAAAAAGAGACGAGATGAGAACCAAGATTGTTGCTATGACGGGTCACTTTGTGATTGGCATCAACGTAAGAAGATTGGATTTTTTCAACGATTTCTTTCGGAGCTGTATGAGGAAGAAGATGAAAGGAAAAGGATGATTCTATGCACTTATCCTGCATTATCTAAAAGAAGAAAAAATCACATGGTTAACTTCTTCTTCGACAATCGAGGGGATTTAGCCTTTAGGACTATTCATAGTATAGCTTATTCTATTCATAAGGAGATCGAACTGGTTCAATAAAAAGGCGGACTTAAGTTTGATTGATTGTGATATCACTATGGGGCTTTTTGGCCTACGTTTTTTTATTTTTATTTTTTTTTATTAAAAGAGCCAACGCGCAGGGGATACCCCTATAAATGCGAGGCATCGCGCTGGTTCAGGAAGGATATATAGGTTGGGAGAAAGGATGTTGGATGAAGAAATTATGGACTCTTGCCTTGAATCCATCAAGATCATAAGTGCTGGGGAAAATATCTGCTGGGAGACCATTCCAGAATCGCGCTGTACGGGCCAGGAACGAACTTTCTCTATAGTGCGCTGGAACATCGTTTCGTGGAATGCATGGGCGTCAGTGTTCAAACGGGTTGCCCAGGGGAATACCCGGAGTGATTGCAGCAAGCTGCTCATCTCCACTGCACAATTACCGATAAAGTAACGGTAAAGTAAAACTACACATGCCAGGTTTCGACGATGTTCCAAGGAGTCAATAGAGCTGGATGCCCTACTGTCCCCTATAAGCCTAATCGCACGGTTTTGCACCCGGTCCAGGAGCCCCAAATGGGATTTTGAGGCCCCTGCCCATAAGTGCGAGTTAGAGTGGGCTTAAGTGGGCTCCCCATTGGAGTAGCCACTCCTACCTACCTACCTACTTGGTAGCAACAGTAAATGCTGTAAAAAGCCTTTTTGTAATATAAAAGTTAGGTTAAGATGAGAGGAAGAGAGAGAAATCACTGATGCCTTAATAGGCTCACTGTGATATTGCAGATTTAAAAGAAGGCCAAACTAATATGAAAAGGACAATACTGCCAAAGTTGATTCTTGTCAGGTCAACAAGCTATCGAGGAATGGAAATAGCAGTAAGCAAAGTCTTCTTCTAGTCAGAGTCGGGTAGTGACACATCAAGTACGGATAACTCTTAATGGGGTCACACGCAATTGGTGAAGGGAAGATTGGGATGCATGACTATCGACAGGCCATAACAGATCGTTGTAATGTTATAGGATTAAAATGAAATTAGCTGGGATGAAGAGGGCAATACTGCCGAAATTGATCCTCGCCTGGTTTGTTAAGCTGTCGAGGAATGGAGCTCCTAGTAAAGTCTTCTTCTAGTCAGTGTCGGATAGTGACACATCAAGTACGCATCACTCTTAATCGGATCACCACTCAATCTCAACTTTCACAGTGGTCGGTGAAGCGAAGGTTGAGTTGCATGACTATTGACAGGCCATAATAGACCGTTGTAATATAACAAGTTTAAAAGGGGAAAAAACTGGTATGAAGAGGTCAATACTGCCGAAATTGATTCGCGCCTCGTTTGTTAAGCTGTCGATTTGTGAGATATCAATTACGAGTCATTTTCCTTATTACTTACCGAATCACAATCTCTCTCTCTCTCTAAGTGAAGGGAAGGTTGCATGACTATCGACAGGACATAATAGACCGTTGTAATATCACAGGTTTAGAAGGGGAAAAACTAGTATGAAGAGGGCAATACTACTGATGCTGATTCTCGTCAAGTTGGCAAGTAGGCAAAGTCTTCTTCTAGTTTGAGTTAGGCACTGATGCATCCATCAAATACGTAGGGTCACATTCATTTTTACTCACCAAGCCACAACTACGTGGTCAGTAAAGGAAAGGTTGCGTTATATGACAACTGTCCCAGAATAAATCGTTGTATCACAGGTTTTAAAGGGGAAAGGGGCCACTATGACAGTGGTCTGTAAACAGAAGGTTGACTCACATGTGCATGACTGACATTAGTTCAAATTGCCATAAAAACCTTTAACTTTAAATCAATATGCAAAATGTTTGCAATCTAAATCTTAATGTCTCTCATTTGAATATTGCCACAAAATAGCAAAACCCAAACTTTCAATTTTACACTGAATAGATATTTATCGAAAAGTGTATACGTCCACTGTGTGTTTACGATATCAATAAATATTTTGCAATGTATTTCGAGTTGATTTAGTTTTACCCCTTAAAAAGCTATACACGACAATTTGTTTATTTATTAGTCAAGTAGCAATAAATTGTATACAATTTATTTCAGCGCACAATCACAATTCGGAAATTAATTTACGAGTTTTCATTACGATTCGGTGCACACACGAGTGCGGACATTCGCTGGTGCGAATAACAGCTGCGTATCTAATAGATACCATGAGAGATAAACATCGACGAGTGCGTGCCTGCGAGACAAATCATAATAGTTGTCACATAAAAAACATCGACTCTGGCACACACCCTCGTCCAAGGCATTGTTGCTGCTGGCACGAATGTGTGCGTGAAACAGTCGGCGACGAAGCAACGCTGCGCCAAAATGTGGGCCAAATGTGTAAGTGGCGATATCTAATGAAATCTAATTGCTACGCGATTGGAGGAAACGGTGGCGGACAAAGCTTTTGTGGCGCCCAAGGCAAATGGTCAGAGTTCTGCCCAATAAATTTTTGTTTTTATTTCTTACGAAAATTATAAACCACGTGTGATCAAAATCACAAATGGTACTATGAAGTATCAGAAAGATAGAAGTACTTAGAATAAAAAAAACATAATTTTTTTTTTGAACAAACTGAAAACTATAGAAATTATTTCATGATATGGAAATATGAAATTGTTTTCTTCACGTACAAAATCTTTCAATATAGATAAAGAAATGGTTTGGACATTTTTGCTTTTAAGTTTTCTCAAAATTTACAAAGCTTTCACTTTTAATGTAAAATTTTGTTAAAAATTCAAAATCTCTGAAAATTGGCAAAACTTAGAGGAAAATATCTAAAAAGTATGTGAAAGTATGTTCTTGGATTTAGTTTATTTTAAGAAGCATTCTTTCTTTGTCGGATAATGTAATTACATCCTTCGATCTCAGAAAATAATTCAATTTGAAAAGTGGTACAAAAACCTATTTTCGAAAAAATTTATTTTATTCGTCCCTAAAAGTATGCTCAAAATCACAAATAGTACTAAGTATGTAGTATAAAAAAGAAAGAAGTACTTAGAATAAAAAAACCATAGTTTTTTATTTGAACAAACTGAAAACTATAGAAATTATATGATGATATGGAAATATGAAATTTTTTCTTCACGTACACAAATTTTGGCGCCCCTGCTAATATGCCTCCTTGTGATTTTACCTCATAAGCCTCGTGCTCTGACCGCCACTGGGAGGAAATATCTTTTAGCGTTGACAATTTGTAATTAATTAATTTATTTGCCGTAATTGGCTGAAACACGGCAAATTGCTGCAACAAGTTTGGGATTTTCTACAGTTTTATTAGTTGCGAAATACATAAATGATTTTGAGTAAATATTAGGAATTCGTTTTGGTAAAAATTATATAAAAATTTTAAATTAAAGTTCAGCAAACACTTAAGTGGTGTCAGTTGCCAGATGAGCAAATAAGTAAAGTTTTGGTGCCTCTGCAGGCGATCAAACGAGGATCAGGTAACAACCTGAGGACAAAGATGAGGGCGAGGTGGACGAGTTTACCGCTGAAATAATGCTGGGACAATTCAATGATACACTTGCGAGATTCGTCATACGGGGCAATGCTTAACAGAGGCTAACACAGAACGGATAGACATCATCGACTCAGATTAATGAAGGAATTACAAAGAAATGTTGTCATTGAAACCTTGGACCAACTTCTTTTCTTCTGTCCTGCCATCTGAAGACTGCTTCTTACTCAGTTAGGGCAGCCTTGCTTCTCTGTGTTGGATGGGGTCCCAAACCAAGACATTAAATCACTGTTGAACTTCTCGCCGATTTCTTTTAGGTCAACCCGCAAACCCCTTTTAGGCCCCAACCGGGTCTATGCGTAGCCAGCCTGGCCTGCCTGCTTATCTAACTAAACCCAAACACAAGGGATGAACTCGGACGGATGAATGAACATCGACTCAGATTAATGAAGGAATTTCAACGAAAATATTGTCATTGAAACCTTGGAGCAACTTCTTTCATTCTGCCCTGCCATCTGAAGACTACTCCTTACTCCTTACTCAGTTAGAGAAAACCATTTTAGGTTGGATGGTGTCCTCAAGCAAGACTAATTAAGTCGCTGTTAAACTTCCCGCCGATAATTTCTACGTCTAAATGCAACTCTAAGCAGCTTGAAGTGATTCCACTAGGGACCATCTACTCACCTAACTAAATCTTAACAAACACTTAAACTCTTAAAATAAAAAATATGTTACTTGTTCACTTGGTTAAACAAAATTGATGGCACATGGCAACAGGCATATTTGATGAGCAATTTCGCCACTAACTAATTGCAATGCCACTTAATTACTTAATTCCCAATCGAATCCAAAGCATAGAGATGCTGAAATATGCCGTTGAATGTGTGAAGCAAATAACTTCCATACATGGCTGCTAATTTATGAGTTGCCGCCTCAGACCAATCGACTTTTTCCATGCACTCTTCTCAAATGGGCTTAATTCGCTCTTGTCTTGGCCGGCTTTCACGCTGCTTGCGCTTTATTGCACAGAAGCTGAAACCCACTAATGTTGTCATCGAGCATTTTCATTGCTTCGCTTTGTTGACGGGCGGCGCGCGCAGTCGACAATTGTTGCAGCTAATCGCATTTAGCAGCTGCAGTCGCTGGCGCTGCATTTGGTTGAATCGTCTCACTCCCCTAACGGCGCGTAACGATGGTAACTTAATTAAATTATATTTACAATAAAATGCAACAATTTAGTGCATGCAGCGGTTTTAATAACGGGCAAACACGCCAAATGCGGCTAAAAATGCTTTCACACACACATACACACACACATAGATAATTCCAAATACATAAATTGTGAGTGCGTGTGTGTTTGGCGTCGTCTTTCAGGCTGCATTTGGTCAATTAGTTAATGTAATGCTCATTAGCGTGAATTGCATAAAATTTATGCAAACAATTTAATTTATTTGTTTGCATGCCACCCATGGCGGCAGCGGCAGCGGCAGCGACTGCACCTAATTGCCAACGATGTGTCCGCTCGCTGTTGGCATTGGTGTCGATACGCCGATGATAAAGCAATAAAGCGAATTGCGCCATTGAATTAAGTTGATTTCGACTAATGCAAATAGATAAATGAATAGCGCCGCCGAGTGAGTTGCATTTTTATTGTCATCAGACAATGTCAATGTTGGTGGCGCCTAACAATGTGTGAAATGAATGCGGCGAAATGATAGCCGCCACTGTGTTAATCGTGATGATGCGTGAGACTATGTGGAGATGTGGAATGCTTAACACTGGAATGACTGGACAATCTGAACTTACTTAAAATACTAGATTTCATTATTCTCGCTTTAATGATTTTGTCTGTATTTATGGGGTTTATTTATGGGGTCTGACCGGGGACTTATCAGCCGATGTGTTAGATGTATGTTTTGCATTTGTGCAGTTTTTTCAGTTTTTCATGCTGATTGTATACTTTTAGGGATGAATTAAATAAAATTTGTCCAAAAATATTTGAATTTCTAAATTGAACTTTTTTTTGAGATCGGAAGATGTCGGGGATCTAATTACATTATCCGACAAAGAAAAAAATACTTATTTAAATAAAAAATCCAGGCACATACTGTCACATATTTTTTTAGATATTTTCTTCTTAGTTTTATCAACTTTCAGATTTTTAATTTTAAATTAAAATTAAAAGTGAAGTAAAATCCTTAGCTTTGCAAATTTTGAGAAAATATTAAAAGCAAAAATGGCCACATCATTTCTTAGTCTATATTGAAAGTTTTAGAAACTTCGTGGTAACCATGTATTTTTACAATTTTTTTTACTCAATAGACTAAAAAACAGAAAATATGTGTTTAAATTTTGTTGTGAAAAAAGTTGCAACTTTGAGCCGCTTTTGCTTAGACACTAATTAAGTTTTTGCACAGATTTTTTGGATTTTTCTTAGTTGGAGTTTTTCCTTGTAAATGACATCAAAATCGTTAAATTCTGAAACTATACATTTTTTGAATTTTGTCTATGGAACGAAACACTGTGCGATGGGTTAAAAGTTTGTATTGATAAACTAAGATTAAATGGGCTTGTTTACTTCGAACTTGGTGAAAATGCTCCAAATGAAAAATAAACCAACAAAAATAGATAGATAGATTAAAAAAAATTCGCAGTAACCTGTGAGTAATAACATAAATAAAAAAACATACTAAAAAAACTCCTCACCCAGGTAGCTTTCCGAAGATTTCCCCATCAAATATCGAAAAAAAATGTAGCCACATAAGCGCTGCTGCTCGTTTATGTTGTCATATTTATGGGTGAACACCAGTGGGCGGCTTAGTGCAACATTTTAGCTGAACAGCGCAGACCAAATCAAAAACAAAAAAAATGGTAAACAAGAAGCGAACAACACAGTTGCAGTGGTTGCAGTTATGTGCGTAATTTATTAGCAGAAATTTTCTATTTGTTATTGTTGGTATTTTGTCTTTTTCAGTTGACGCTGTCCGTGGAGCTTAGTGTGAATTTGCAATGCGTTGAGTGCGTGCGTGTGTGTGTGTGTGCGAGTCGTTGCAGGTGGTGGTGGGGAATTTGTTGCATGCACGCGTGCAATGTGTTGCAATTTTTATAGCTGCAATTATACGCACAGCCAGTTGCAAACAAAAAAAACACAAACAAATCTCACGCTTGACAAACGCAGCGCACCTCAAAGCACCAACACACACACACACGCACGCAGAAATGTTGTGCGTGTTCTAGGCGTTCGCAATTGCTAATATTTTTAAGTATTTAAAGCAGTTTTTTGCTGTTGTTTACTATTTGTGCTCTTCATTTTCAGTGCTGTTGCTAGGCATTTTCTGCGAATTAATTACAACACGCACGCGCTGACATACTGACAACACTTGGTGTGCGGGCGTGCAACGTGTTGAAAGCGTGTGCGCGTGCTGTTGTTGTTGTTGTGGTAGCTGGAGCATGCTTGCGGCATATTTTTCGCAGCAGACATATTCCGAGAATGAAAATGAAAACATTTTCTGCATAATGCTTTCTGTTCGATTCCGCGGAATTCTCATTGAATCGTTTGCCATTGGGTTATTCCCATTGCCTCAGTCTTCAATTATTCGATTTTCTTGAAAGCCATTTTAAGCCATTAATGTTGTTGTTTTTTTATTAATATGAAAAGGGGAAGCAAGCCAACCAGTGATGGCAACGTCTAAGCTCCGTTCGAGTCGAAATAATTTTACATAACTAAAGCCATCAAGTGATGTGGCAACGCTACGAATGCAGCGACCTTTCCAGTGTGCGCCGTACTGCGCTCTGACTCAGGCAACCTTACACGCTGCAGTGCAGATCGAATTATTCGCAATCGAATGCGCACCCCAAATGCTCGCAACAAAGTGCAGCCAGTGTGCACGTCGAGCCACAACTAATGGCAACTAAGGCGTCTCGCAGGCATTGCAATGCAGAAGCAAACCGCATCCGAAAAACCCACCAACACGCCACTGCACCGCACAGCCTACCGCCCGGCCGCAGTGGCAGTGCTGCTGATGCTGTTGCGGTTGATCGCATCGGGCACGGTAGCATTCCGCGCGGCAGCGCAATGCATTCGCCGCAGTGCCACCAGCATGCCACACCGACGGTGAAATGCCGCAGCATTCTCATCTTACATGCACACGATCTCTGCGGCCGTTTGAACGGCTGCCCAACTGCCTTTTGCTGGCTGGTCTTGAAAATGTGCAGAATGTTTCCCAGAATCGTGCCTGAATGTTGTTTAACAACAATGCAACACTATGTAGCAAGTTGTTGCATAGTCGATGTTGTTATTGTTGTTGTTGTAGCTGTAGTTGTTGTGTGTGTGTTTGTATTTGTGTGATTGTATTTGTGTGCGTATGGTGCATTGGAAATTTGCATAGTTGTCTCTGCCGCTAGTTGGTAACTCTGCCCGGCTGCCACTTACCACATTCCAATGCAGCATTAGCAGCAACAAAAACAATAACACTGTCAGCAACTTTACATCAATGTTGTGAAAGCATTAAGTGTTTTGATTCATGACAGTCAAATACAAGAATTTATGAGAAAAATTTCACCAACGAATTGCTGAATAGTTAAGTAACTCAACAATCACAATGTTCCAGCAATGCAATTGAATAATCTAAATTTCAATAATGTAAGAAGGAAATTATTTAATGTCCATACTTTCAACTAATTCAAAATTGTTTTCATAGTTTGGCCAATTTTGTTAATAAATTACACAATTGTAAAACTGTTGTTAACTTAACAATAGTGAATAGTAGATTCAAACCGAGGTAGTTACTTTGTTGGTTCGATTACCTGGCAATTTTGTACATGTATTTTGTTTTTCGATTATTTTACAAAAACAAAATACAGTATCGAGTACCGAACTAACCAAGAAACAAGCTCGGTATGAATACCCCAAGTGGATAATTGTTAATTTATAATTGTAATTGAATGTTTATCACTTCCGACCCCGAATTTTACCCTGTCTCTCAATATTACTTTTTGGTATTAAAATCATGAAACATTTGCCTAAGAAGTGTGCACACGACATTTGAAGTCGCCACGCCTTTTGTTTGAGTTCTAAAGCTAGTTTACTTTTGAATAACTTTAGCTTAAAACGTAGATAAATTTGGTATCAATATTTTTTATTAAAGAAAAATTATCTAATATTTATGGAAAAATACAAAATTATCACTGTTTGATTTCATTTAAACATTGTTAAAGAAATAGGGTTTTGATCAAACGCGCCCAATTCGTAAACTTCAATTAGAATCGCTGCAAATTATTGGAAATTATTTTGGGGATAACAGTAAAATGTTTGTTATTTGCTTTGAATTCACTTCTAAAAATATTAATTTGTTGTTGTCTACTTAAATGAAACCCATAATTCAATCGTAACTTTTGCTATAAGATGACAAATAAGTAAAGTTGCTCTCAGGCAACTTTGGGGTCGATATGGTTAAACAGCTGACCCACTCAGTGATCCAGTTTAACAATCCATAAGTTTCTTCTTTTAATTCGGTTTAGTTGAGATCATTGCTTTAAATAGATTAAATTATACTATTTTAAATAAAAATTTAGACAGTCTGTTCAGACAGCCAAATAAATGTAAGCAATTTATCTCTTAATTGAAGTTATCGCTTTTGCTATTCACACAGCTCTAATTCTCTATAAAGCTTTCGAACATGTTTTTGCTTTGACGGAAGAAAGTTTTTTTCTTAAAAACATTTATTGAACATTTAACAAGATTTATTCAATATCCCTACTGATGAACACAATTTTTAAACAAAATTTCAAAGGAAACAAATGTTAACAAATGTCTCTCGCTGCTGTCAGTTTCTCGTTTTTGTTCTGGTTCCGTCAATTGTAAATGAAATTGTTTATCGATAACAGCACAATTCAGGGTTCCATGGCGAATCGAGCTCAATTTATGGTCAAATTAGGACTTATTGCAATTAGCAAAATTAAGATTTTCGTTTGACAATTTGAGCTCAATTTAGACCCAAATTGAGGATAAATTGAGAAAATGTCTGAATAACAACATATAACAAGTCAATAGTATTCACCTGCCTGCATTATTCATTTTAATAAAAAAATTTAAGCAATTTCGTGCCAAAGCGATCAACTAAAATAAAAACCCAATAATTTATAAAAAAAAATAAAATACATAAAAATCAATACAATACAATACAATAAAAAAATACATAAAATACATGTTTTAATAATAAAATTTAAGCAATTTCCTGTCAAAGCAATCAACTAAAATAAATACTCAATAATGATTATTTAACAAGTTTCAGGTTCATTATTCTGACATAAACTAAAAACTGTACAGTAGATAACTCATCAAGAATTTCATTTTAACTTATTCAATGATGCAACAGTTTTAGAAGTTTAAATCATTCATACATAATCAAAAAATAACCTGGAAATATACTTAACTCAACACAAATAAAAAAACGTTTAACATAAGCGGATATTCAAGTTTGGAGAAGAATATTGTTGGTTACTTTTAGTTTTTTCAAATTAATTTAAAAATCTTCATCATCTTCTCCAGGTGTTCGAAAAAAAGATGTGTTTTTTGCCTATTTTAATTCCATTTCATTTCTAGTATCTTTCTGCGCATATAATGTTTATAAAACTAAATAAACAATAGAGTAATTTGAATACAATTCTAATTAAATTTAAGGAGCTATAAGTTATATATTTATGTGTTTCTTTTGAATAAAAAAGCTATTCCACCCATTAGTAATGGATGGAATAATGGTTGATAATTTGTTTCCTGAAAACGCCACTGACGAAAAACATTTGACAAAAGTAGTCAATAAAATCTGAATCGATCGCGGCGGAGCGGATAAATGAAAAGTCGTGATGGGTTCGGGTCTATGTCTTTATTGGACGAGATGCAAATAACAAGTAAACAAGTATTACAAGAAACGTTAAACGATACGAACGGCCGTAGCCGGGGAGCAGAAAATAGGGGGAACATGAGTACAAAGGGAGAGGAAAAGATTGGGATTGGAGATGGGATCGACGGATCACTGAAGACAGCACTCATCTAAAAATCCATGAAATCATATTAGACTACGGGACATTGAACGTGCGTGAGATGGCTGAAGCTGTGGGCATCTACTGAGTGGGTACATAACACTACACAAGACTATCTGGACTTGAAAACGCTATCCTACGATTGCTGATAGTCGATCACAAGTTCCATTGAGTGGCTACTTCAAAAGAGTGTTTGGCGATATTCCACTGGGGTTCGAACGAATTTTTGCCCTGAACGTAACATGGATCCATCACAACACACCAGAGATAAACGGCTTCAAAGAAGGGCAAGGTGTGTCTGTCGGTCAATAGGGTAATGGCGACGGTTTTTTAAGATGTGCGAGGAGTTATTCCCATCAATTACTTTGAAAAGAGTAAAACTATTACCGGTGAATATTATTCTGAGCTGTTAGACAGATTCAACATTGATTTGAAAGCGGGTATATTTGGCAAAGAAAATCACTTTTCTACAATCACAATGCACGACTGCACACAACTGTAATTGCAATGGCAAAAATCTATGAATTGATCTACGAACTGTTACTTGATTCAGCATATTCTCTAGATTCAGGTCCTATTCCTTCGACTATTATCTACATATTTCCAAGCTTGAGGAAATGGTTCAGCGCCTTTATCACAGAAGAAAAAGTCTATTTTGAGGAACTTGGAAAAACCTATTATTTGGAAAGAAAAAAAAATTGCTGGACTGCATTTATTGAAATAAGAGACGACTATGTTGAGAAATTAAACTTTTTTTGTTTTTCGTCGAAAAAAATATCCAAAAATTCAGTGACTTATCAAACTGCCATCGTAATTATGTGTCAACTTAATGGCGACAAACTTCAACAAAAATTTAAATATATTCAAAGGATCTCCTTCAAAAATTCAAAATCAGAAATTCTTTATTCTTTCGTTTACTGAACATTTGAATATCTCTTTACAAATTGGAAGAAGTCTTTGAAATATTTTGCAAGAGTCGAGTTTTTTTCAATTAATATTTGTACAAGTATGGGAATTCAGAGACTTATACTAAAATAGCAACAATAAAAACAGCAACTAAAACACAAATTTACCACGTAAAGATGTCTTTAGATAATTTGAAAGCATTCTCTTTGTCTGCCATCCACACAAGCAGGAATTGGTGAGAGGAATCAGACATTTCTTCATTCGCTGGAATGTCCTCGACTCGAAGCTGCACGCGATGCACTTGGCAGCAGCAACAGCAGCGGCAGAAAGAAAGTTTGGCTCATTTGGAATTTGACACAGTTACATCTCGCCCGCTGCTGCCTCCCACGCCTTTCCACGCTGCAGGCTGCGAGCGCCCTAAGCGTTATAAATAAATGCGCTCGTTGCTCTATAAACTTTCAAATGGCAATTGCCATACATTTTAGTGGCGTGCAACATAATACGCTGGCTGCCTGCAGCATATTTGCATTTGCGGCCAATTCGGCAGCAACAGTCGCTGGCATGCGGCAACTCATGCTGCGCGGCGTGCCGTCAATGTTTGCCATGCTGTGTGTGTGTGTGTGCGCGGGCAGAATAAAATACCAAGACAACACAGGCACAAGCAAAATGGCACCACGCAAGTTGCAGCGCATGCGCAACCGCCTGCGGAAGAGGCGCATGCGTTGCGCGTCTTTGGCCAGTTTTACTTATTGTAATTTCATGTGGCCACCTCTCCCTCGCGCCGGATTGAGATCGTGCGGCAGCAATCGCCCAACGGCAGCAACACATTCCTGTGGCGCGTAGTGAAGTGTAGTGTGCGGCAGTAGCTGCTGCAGCAGCAGCAGGGAGTCGCGCACATGTTTGCAGTTCATGTGTGTGTGTTCATAAATGCAACTCTTGCTGCATTTTTTCCGAGTGTTGTTTTTGGTTTACTCTGTTCTCTGTGGGCCGCACATGCTGCTGTGCTCAAGATTCTACTTGCTGCTTTTGATGCTGCATTCTTGTTATTACTGTTGTTGTTGTTTTTGTTAGCATCGCATTTTGCTTTCTACTGCTTGTGTTTTTATTTACATTGGCTTTCATCTGTGTGTATGTGTGTGGTTGTTGTTGTTATTAATTTGTTGCCGTTATTGTTGTTATTTTTATGTTATGCTGTTCGTTATTATTGGCTGGTAGCGCATTTTTGTTGCAATTCCCAGTTGCAGTTGCATATTTAGGTTACCAGTTCAAACGTGCGCATTGGCGCAGTTTTTACATTGTTTTTTTCTCTCATTTCATTGGAAATTCATTTGTGCAGGCGGCAATATTGTTGCAAGCTGCTGTACGTTATTGCACCAAATTCTTTCGCTTATGAATTGTCGTACAAGTGTGTGGATTGCAACAATGTGCCGAATATTAACTGAAAATTTTCAACAAACCAATAAAAAAACGTTGGTTTTTTTGGAGTTGACGATATTTTAAGACTAGTTTAACTTTTTCATATATATATATCACAAAGTCTGTAAGAACTCATTGTTCGATTCGAATTAAAAATAATTTGTAAATTTTTGAATACTTTTGAATTTTGTATCAAAAAAATAATAAAAAAAATAAGAGAGTAAATAAAAAATTAAAAATATATTAAACAGTACATTTTAATTTTTATACTAAAGAATAGTTTTAAAACAGTGACAAGTCTTTGTTTGGCAATAGACGGCCATCAGTGGTTGGACGGAGGTTCCGTACACAACGCTTGAGTGAAATAACATTTAAAACTATAGTTGCCACCCAAAACTTTAGCAACAAACACATATTAGTTTGAACATCGAAACCCTCCTTGCATGTGCCACTGTTGCGCAAAAGTTCGAAAACCGACTGAACCAAACCAAATATAGTAGAAACTGGTGCCCGAACACATGTTCGTTTTTATCGATATTTCAGACATCGCGGAAGGCGTTTCAACCTCCTAAATGAAATTTCAGATAAGCTGCTTTTTAGTTTTTAAATTTTAATTCATTTTCGATGCCGAACCTGGCAATTGAGAGGTTAAGTTTTTTGTATTTTTTTTTTTACTAAACTATATGTAGATATACTCTGTTATTAATTCTTAAAGGAAACAAAGAAATGAATAAAGAAAGATCGACTAAGTTTGATCAGTTTTTTCCTTAAAATAATTTGTAGGGGAATTCTTTGTAAGGTGCCACCCCATATCTTTTTTGCGCATTACTCGTTAGAAAATGAACTTATCGCCAAAGTTATTATACCGTTGGAAAGAGGGTTTAAAGAGCTATGATCCAAGGTAACGCATCATTTGAATTTGTGATAAATACGAATTTTACAGCCAATTTCCCAAAGTGTTAAAAATCGACATCCTAAAATTTTTTAATGTAGGGTGCCATCCCCCTTAAAAACCCACTAAAAACGTAAAAATCTCAAGTAAAAATGCATGATTTACAAAATTTACGAAAGTTTATTGAATTTAATTTGAATTGAATAGAAAATGACCAAAAGCAAACCGAAATGGTAACGAATAAAACGAATAATTGTATGGAACTTAAAGAACAAAACTGAACTAATTTATTCCTCATGATAGGATTATAGAAAAATTGACTAAGAACACTTTAAATTCATCGTAATGACGATTCCGAGCAATAAAAAGTCATTTCACCGATATAGAACCACAAAACAGTATTCGGCCGAAATTTTCACCTATGCCGAAAATTTTGCTTCGGCTTCAGCCAAAATCCACCTTCGGTTAGACACCAGTAGAAACTAAATATGTAAAGTATTTGATTGAGATTCATTGCACAGCGATACGTATACACATTTAGAATATAATTTTTTTAAGTTTTTTCGAGTAGACAAAAAAATAAATAAAAAAAAGGAAAAACCTGTCTGTTTAGCTAATTTGTTAATAAATAAATTAATAAGGAAACAAAGATCATGTTTTATGTTCATATAATTTAAGTATATTATATTTTTTTTTATTTCTGTGTGTGTGTAAACTGTGTACTTGCAACTTTGTGTACTTGGACAAAGCAACTTAGAAACACTCAGCGGAATAGCGAAACACTCAATGCGGCTATTATGGGCCTTTGACCTGTGAGGGAACACGCGGCCCGGTTGCAAATGCCCTTCAATCATTGACGTAGTTGTGCGCAGGAAGCCCAGATAGAAGGAAAACATTCGCCCAAAGTTGCCACTGGGCCAACATTTTGTGAACCAGATTTTTCTATAAAACTAACCGAAATATAGAAAGTGTAACCATCGGTTTCGGTTGTTCTTTGGTCGTTTTAATTTTTGCCATGAGAAAGCTTTATTTTGGTAGGGAAAACAACGTCCAATCGTTACTACATGCGTTTAATAAAGCAAAAACAAAACGGGTTAACATGTCACCTCACGACAGCATAATACTTGCAAAAGTCATCCCTATCACTACACTGCACTATCTCAGTCTTGCCAAACGGAGGTGGAAGTCGCTGACTTCCTGTCGTACCTCGCAGGAGACGTGGCCCTCCTACAATGAGCAGAGATCCCGCGAGCTTATCTACAAATCTCGCACGGACTTCGCTAGGCTTACGGCGGTCATCACAGGCCACTGGACCATAGGTCCACAAGCGGAGAGGCTAAGCATCGCCTTCAATACCCACTGTAGGAGCTGTGAGAATTTAGATGAGAAAGAGACACCAAACCACTTTCTCTGTCACTGCCCAGCTTTGGTAAGGGCAAGATTTAAGTCTCTAGGGAAACACTGCCTTACTTGTTCGACAAACTGCTCGACAGTAAGTCTGGGGAATCTTCTTGGATACCTAAATTCCACCAGGTGGATGTAGTCATACTGCAAACCAGGTTTAGTTTTCGGTGAGCATGTGGTACCAAAACGGCGTCTATGCGCTAATTGTGACTTGCAGGGGGACTGTGAGTCAGCCACTTCAACCAACCAACCAACCATCCCTATTAAAAATTCATCAAAAACCAATCAAAGTAACCAAGTAACCAATTACAAAAATATTAACCTATTTTGGTTTAAAGTATCCAACTTTCTCTCTCCAACACTCTCTCCCACTCTCCCATTTTCTGTTACAATCGTTCAGGATTAGTGTTGCCACTTGAAAATACTTTTTCCGCCCAAACGTTGGACCAAATCCGACCCTAACCGACCACATTAAAAATTTGCATTATCTTTAAATTCATTTTTAAATTAATATACAATTTTATTTTTTTTATAAATTTTTTGTAATAATGAAAAGATATTCACATCACAAAACGAACCGATATTCATTTAAGCGGACCAGCGGACCAAAGTAAAAAAATCTGAACAATTTTGGTCTGAAAAGACCAAAAGCGGAAACTCTTTCCAGGATTCCCCTCTCAAAAGACTTCTAAACCATTTCAACGATGCACATCAGGCAGCTACTACACTTCCCAGATTGCACAAAACAGATCTAAAATAACAACCAATACCAACTTTGTGCTGACGATGTGGCACCAAAACTTAATTTTATGTGCAAATTTTGCTGTCCAGCTGCAACCACAAATACAAAAATCATTAAAAAGAATAGATTTATCTTCACTTCTTGACAATACTACCCCAAGAATATAAATCAGTTGGCATCTGTCTAAATTGTAGAAAGAAATCAATCGCAGGTTTTCTGTCATAAAAACAAGAGACAAGTGAAATTTTTCAGAATCGAAAAGCATAAGTTTTGTGTATCATTTTGTTTTAGCCAAAACTCGAACTGGGTCACACTAGTTGCTCACTTTAAAATCAATGTGATACTAGTCATATTCTATATTAAATAACTCAACACACGTATGGCGCGTGCATATAATTGCATATTATCTGCATTTATCGCACACAGTCCGACATGAACACATGTTCGCCTCGATTAGATATTTACAAGTGTTGTACATTTTTGTTCGTAGCAAACAAACACTTATCGCATATATTTAAAATGCAAGCTGATGAGAAAATTACACCCAGCATTAACTCATTAATCTTTGTAAATACACAAATTAACACCACTCAGCCTCAACTTAAGTAACGAGTAACTTTATTAGATAGATTGCACTCATTAGTTGAGCAATAAAGTAAAAACGTGCAAGAAATTAGAATCGCATACAAATATGTGAGAAAATGAGTTGTTCATTAGAATAGTCAATGGAATACACATTTTAAAAATATTGACAATTTATATGGTTTATTCCTTCTGGGACAAAAAAAAAGCACGAAGACTCAATAATTCAACTGGTTTATGGGTTTCAATGGTACAAAATTTCTTCTTTTTCACAAGTCTTAACAAAGTCAAGTAGCATTAGATAAAAGGAAGATATAATAAAACTATTAAAAAAATTTAGTGCAATGTAGAAACGAGAAGGGAAAACGAATTAAAAAATCATAACTTTTGGTGTGCAAGGACAAGTAGACAGAGACAATTGTCTCTGAAATAGGTATTGAAAATGTCCCTTTAAAATGTTATCTTTAAATTTCCTTGAAAATTGCCACTAGTTTGTTTTTTTAATAATATGTCAGAAGGACAAATATGTAACTTGTGTTGTTTAGAATACAAAAGTTTTAATACTTTTCCCTATAAAACAAAAAATTGTTTGCATCTTTGGTTTCCTGCACGGACTATCTGATCCCATACCTGGATTTTGACACGCGCGCACTAGCCTCATATCCCACAAGGGAGGAATGGGAGCTGACAGGTGCGAAGAGAGACGCCTCCATCACCGTTTTCACCGATGGCTCCAAAATGGAGGAAGGTACTGGAGCTGGTCTCTACTCCGATGTACTGCAGCCCCACATGTCATTCAGACTGCCGGACCTCTGCAGTATTTTCCAAGCAGAGATCTATGCAATTTGTCAGGCTGCCGAACTTATCCGTGGCAGTGGGCTACCACCCACAAATGTCACAATTTTCGTGGATAGTCAGGCAGCACTTAAAGCGCTGGAATCAGTTGTTGTGAAATCAAACCGCACTTCAAGGCATTGGGCACCACCAGGTCACTCTCTGTTGGGTTCCGGGCCACTCAGGGGTGGCAGGGAACGAAGCAGCGGACGAGATGGCAAAAAAGGGGGTCGCCTTGTCTGCCACCGAAGTGGATACCTCTGTGTCTCCTCCGATATCTGCCCTGTACATGTATATTGAGAGGTTGACCAAAAAGGAAATTGAGTCGTCATGGCGTACCAGGACCGATTGCGGCATCTGCCGGACACTGTGGCCCTCCCTATCCTTGACGAAAACACGGTTCGTACTGTCCCTGAGTCGTACCTCCATTCGGCATCTCGTTGGAGTCATCACCGGACACTGCGCTACTGGATCTATGCCTACCAAATGGCGCCTCTAGTCCGGTGATGTCTGTCGTAGCTGTGGAGATGAAGAAGTAGAAACGATACAACACTGTGCCACTGCCCGGCCCTGCAGGAACGCCGACTCCGCACTTTGGGGTCAAGGTTCCTTACAGACCTGGCTTGCGCGGCGAAAATCGAAATCTCGAATCTGCTCTCCTTCATTAAGAGGTCGAACTGGTTTCCCCTTGATTGAGACTATTGGTTAGCTCCTGAACACCATAAAAAGGAATTCACAATGGGTCATTCTGGCCTCCGAGTGGAAGTGCGGTCCTGCCGCACACACCCTTCCCTCCCTACCTAACCTAACCTTATGTTTTTTGTTGTTTATTGCCCCATCTGAAGGACTAAAATGTCGAAAGGACTAATATGTACGATTTCATATCCTCGAAGTTTGTACTTCTAAGTTTATTAATTTATTATTAAACATTTTTAATACTTCTCTCTATAAAATAAAGAATTTATTGCACCGTTCCCAGAGCTTCCGCCTAAGAATCTATAACGTTTTTGAAGGGTTTTGGAAAAATTTGCTATTTAGGTGATCAATCTCGCTCACCAGGTTTCATTTTATTTGGGTTCCGTATACAATTTTTGAGTCCCTCCCATTTCAAATCCAAAATTTGTCAACGAAAAGCCACTGTAGGGACCACTGTCCTTCAATATTGCTTTTCTTGGCTTTCCAGGATGACTTCGTACACTTAAATAAGACAAAAAGTGAGCTTAATTATTTAACAAATTTTTGCTTAAACCTATTAATGCATTAGTTATACAAAAAGTGACTAGAGACCGAGGGATTAATGCAGAAGCTGCGGAGATAAGGAGATGCGATAGCTCCGCTTTCTTGGGGCCAGATTCCATGATGGTCTCGGAAAAATAGCTCATGCACCGATTACTGAGATACACAACTTACCGTTCCCTCGCTGGACTCCCTCAAATAACTGATACACAGATTAGGGACCGACGCAATTTCCTCGCCAAGACCAAATGGTTCACAAAAGATTTCGTCTAGGTCTACCGGGCACAGCTCCGCACTCTTGGGACCAGGTTCTTCGATGGACTCGTAGAAAGACATAATTCACAGATTACTGAGATACACTATTTCCTCGTCAAGACCAAGGTTAGGTTAGGTTGGCTGACCCAAGGGGTCTCACATAGGCCAAGTATTGGTCCATAGTGGTACCAAGATTCTAGAGTTCCAGACCTATATGTTGTTTTTTAAGAACTTTTTGGCAAATCTAAATAATTGGCCCATGTTTTTTGCTCCCCAATTCTTTCCAAGGATGAGAACCACGCGAATCAAATGCAGCTAACCCGTGATCTGTATGGATCAGGACAGTCAAGACCAAATGGTTCACAAAATATTTCATCTTGATCTATTGGGGACAGCTTCGCACTGTTGAAACCTAAACTCGTGAAAATAATTGATGCACAGATGATTTAGATACACAATTTTCTGATCAAGGCTAAATAGTTCAAAAAAGATGCTGTCTGGGTCTAAAGGAGACAGCTCCGCTCAGGTTCTTCGATGGGCTCGGGAAAAAAGCTAATGCACAGATTACTGATCCATGCAATTTTCTCGTTAAGACCAAATGGTTCAGAAAAGACTTCGTCTAAATCTACAGGGGACAGCTCCGCACTTTTGGAACCCGTTTCCTTGATGTACTCGTGGAAATAGCTAATGCACGGATTACTGATCCAATTTTCCGCCAAGACCAAATGGTTCAGAAAAGATTTCGTCTGAATCTACGGAGACAGCTCCGCACTCATGGGGACAGGTTTTTCGTTGGACTCGTGAAAATAGTTGACGCCCAGACTTCTAAGATACACAATTAACACTGAATGGTTCAAAAAAGATTTCGCCAGAATCTTCAGAGAACAGCTCGGCACTTTTGGATTTCGTCTGAATCTACAGGGGACAGCTCAGCACTCTTGAATCCAGGTTCTTCGATCTTCCGTATGAAGCACCGGATCCTGAATGAAGGGATTTGTAATGGACAGAACAGGGTCTTCGAGTGGAAGTGCATCTTGCTTACACCTATTCTGTAACTTAACCTTATCTATTTATGAATTAATGGTTTAATGAAACATAACTTCCAAAAATAACCTTAAAATTACCCAGAAAACATTTGCATTTCTAACTTGCATTGAAGCAAAGACTCCTCCTAGCATTTGTCCCGAATATTTATTGTTAATGGACACATTAATGAGTGGCCATGTGCCGGCTGACAGCTAAGCCATAATTGACAGTTTTACGATCAAAATGTTGCGCGTTGTTCTCATTTTTGAATTTTGCCATTTGAATGCAGCGAGTACGGTGGGCGAACAAAGTCGGCAGTGGTCGCCCGCCCAGGTGGCAGTAGCGCACCCAAAGACGTGCCGATGGCTTTGTTATTGCGCGCTGTACGGTAAAAGTCGAAATGTGCCAACTGTGTGTGTGTGTGTCAAGTCGCTGTGTCCGCTAGTGTTGCGCATTGGGCAGCAACATTGTTGCAGGCTGCACTAAACTGCTGCTGCAACATAGTTTATAGTTATGGTCGTCGTTGTTGTTGTTAAATATTATTATGTGCCGCTAATTGAACGGTGGTAAATGTGGTTGGTTGGTTTGTTGTTTTTGTTGCTGTTGTTCTTGCATTTAACGCAGTAGTGCGTGCGGATGTGTGTTTGCATTTTGCAGCTGTCAAACCATACGAAAATGTCTGTCAATGTTGTGGTGATTCATGGCCGCAGCAGCAACATTAACATTACGAACACAACTACAAAATAAACAATAAATCAATAAACTAAAGGAAATGCAGAATGCGCACAACAACTGTACAGCATAAGGTGTTGTTTTTGTTGTGGTTGCTGTGTGCTCCATGCTGGCCGAGCAAAATTCATTTCGCACACGCACTGCAAAAGTGACACAACTCAAAATTTTTTTTCATTTTCGGGTTTATGTGTTAATACTGTGCACAATGCATCAATCTAACAATCAGCAAAAGCTCAGTATATTTTGTTGTTGTTAACTGTTACAAAAATACAGTTATGTCTCTCTTCATGTCAGAAGTTTGATGCAATTTGATCGCTGCAGCTCAATGCAAAAGAGTCCTAACTCATATTGTGTCACTTTTGGCGAAATAAATGTTTGTTAAAGTTAATTTTAAACAAAATTCTGAAAATTTTTGTTTATATTTTTAATTATTTAAATTAATTATGAATTTTCAAAATTTTTCTTTCAACTTTTTAACTGTCATTTGTAGTTAATAAATTCAGAAAAAGTGGCATAACTTGAAATAATTCGGTAATTATTGAATTCAAATATCATCAAAACAGTCACAACTCAAAATTTTATATTTTCTAGTGTAAAATAAAAAAACAAATACTTGCAACTTATCATAAAGCATAGTCTGTAAGGATTTTCTACTGAACGGTCTATTTGTTATTTAAAAAAAATGTTTATTTGACTCAAAAACTGTTTTTTGCGTTTCCTGAAAAATCAACAATTTTGAGTTGTGTCACTTTTGTTGTGCGTGTGCGATTTCGTATTCCTGCGCTGGGCGCCGCACAGTAAACCACAGCAACAACAAACGACTGCTCGCATTTAAATGAATGTTCGGTGCGTTGCGTTAATTTCACTTTGTTGATGGTTTGTTGTTGGCGGTTTTGCTGTAACTGCGACTGTGGTTTGTGGCCTCTGGGCGAAGAGTGAACGTTGTTGCCAATTGCCAACGGTGCGACGACAACATGCACAGCAACAACAGTTGCTCGATGGATTATTGCGAAGTGCTAATCATCGCCACTGAGCAGCGCGAAATTTTGCCGTTTGGCCAGACGCAAGAGCCCATAATGCAAATTAGCGTCAGTGGCCAAGACGGCAGCAGCAGCAACATCATTTCCTCGAGTAAATTAAAAGCAAACGTCTTCGGCGGCAAATAAATTCAGCGTCAGCACGCACATTAACATTATTCTTTTCCCTCCTTCCCCGGCTTCCTTGACAAATGAGCAAATTAAAATCCTTTTGGCGAATTTCGCAGTAGTCATTGTGCATGGCCAAAGGCGAAGCCAAAGCCACGGCTGTCGCTGCCATTACGTGTGTTGTGCTGCCTGTGTCGAGTTGAACGCCGACGTCAGCACGGCCGTGACCATGGCCATGGCCGCACTGACGACGGTGGCACTCACACCGCGGCAGTGGCAAAGACAGTGACAGCTGCTGGCAATGAAAATGATAATTAATCGCTGCCACATTACCGTTGGCTGTTAGCATTGGCATTATTTACATAGCATTCGGTGGCAATCAATGCGCAATTCGAGCGACAGCGGAAGGCCGACGCCATTTATAGTGCTGACAATTATTGAATGAGCCATTTCCGCTGTTTCGTTTGGGCCAGAAAGAGCTAACGAAAATTTCCGCAAACAGTGCATAGGTCGCGTGCCGCACCTGTGCTTTAGCCCCGCTGCAGCATCAGCGGCTGCGCACCTGTCTGCGCTGACTTGTAAACATGCGCAACATTTGTCAGCGCAACATTTAAACTGCGTTCACCTTTGCTCGCGCACGTCGTCAATGCGCAGCAGCGGCGCATCTTGTCGCATAAATAATGCACTTCATTATCATTATGTCACCGGACGACGCATGATGCATGTGTCTGTCGCGTAGCACACAATGCAACCGGTGCGCCGTCTCTCTGACAATTAGTGCGAGAGGTTAGGCCGGTCGGTCGATCGGTCGGCCAGCGCGTAATTTGTTGTCGAATTGAGTCGTCATAAATTGTGGCGTTTTACTAGCTGGCTCGGACATTTTTGCAGACACACTGAGCGCAGTCCTTGTGCCCGGCTGCCAGTTGGCCTTGGCACCGAGTGGGAATTGTTTATGGGCAGCAAATTACAATAAATACACAATTCATTTCAGGTGATGAACATGTTTTTTTTCAAGTATGGCATATCATAGCAATTTTTACAATTTTTTTTGGCCATTGCTGTGCAAACATACCCGATGCGTGTTTGTAGAGCCTGAAATGGGCGTCCAGGATAAATTAATTGTTTAATGTTTGCACTTTTGCGTGTAGGGACAAAGAAGCTGAAGGGGCAATTTTGAGTTTGCCACGAACCTGTTTGGCAATTTGCCAGAAATGCCAAAAATACATTGTTTTTTTATAAAGTCGAAAACCTGACCACAACGATGGTTTGAGGTTTCTTTTACATTTCTCACATTTATTTTTTGTTGGTTTTGAACTTATTTGACATTACATATGTTAGGTAGGTAGAAGGTAGGAGTGGCTGCCCCAAAGCGAAGCCCACTTGGACAATGAAGGCTCATTGCTCACTAATTGAACTAGTTTGAGCTTCTCACGAAGCCTAGTAAACTGTAAATAGTCCTATCGGCTTAATCCCTCAGACTGTCGAAGAAGTTGGTCACTAAACACAAAAGAGTCACCACTAAAGATTTCCCAAAATCGCCTTTTTTCCATAAATTAATTCAGTGTACACTTCTTTTATCTCTTCAGAAGATTTGCAATTTTTTAGTTGTAACTAATGTCCGACCGAAACCACTTTTTTGGGCCGAAATCGAATTTCGGGTTTTTTTATATTCGGCCGAATCCGAAACTTTCTAGTTGAAATGAAAATCACCACATCAAGCATCAAAATCACAATTTTTCCACCAACGAATTTTACTTTAGATAAACAAAGAGCAAACATAACATAAATAAATAAAAACTTTTTAGTAAAAACCATTCATTTTTTAAAAACATATACAGAAAAAAATCACCCTTTCGTACCTTTTTCGCTAATGTTCCAAATTAACTAATTTAATATTATATTCTAAAAAAGTAAGTTTATTTACATTGATGGCATTTCATTTTTCCTTCTCATCCTTTCACTATAAAAAATATTCAAGAAAGTTTCGGTTTCGGCCGTTCAGTCATTTTTTTGGCACTTATTTGGGCCGAAACCGAAACCGAATGTTCGGTCGGACACTAGTTGTAACTCTTTTGCAATTTGAATATAACTTCAAATTGAATTTATTTAAAGTATTTAATTGATCTAGTAGTCTGTAAGAACCTCTGTAGACGAAAAATAGAAATAAATAAATAAATAAATAAATTTGTAGTGTCCGACGAAGGTGTAGTTTTGGCCGAAACCGAAGCAGAATTCGGCATAACTAAAATATTCGGCCGAGGCCGAGTACATTCGGCTATTTTGGTCGAAGGCCGGAGCCGAAGCAGAAGATTTTAAATTGGCCGAATAAGCCAAATACCGAAGCCGAAAACAAATATTCGGTCGGACACTAGTAATAGGTGTACAATACAGTCGAAACCGATTAAGTCAAGTAAAGTCGCGTAACTGATATATAAGCCATTGTAATTGGTATTGTTACGAATACTAGTTCTAGTGGGCTGTTACGTATCACTGGATTGTGCAATTTGAAAATAAAACAACTTTAGTTATCCAAACGCTGTCAATAAAAACCAACTATCACTTTATTTCACACTTCACTGCCTTTACACTTAATTATTTGCTTGATTACTCCGTGTGGCACCTTCACTAGTCAAAATCAGACTGACTCGCTGCGACGCACCCGGCTGCCTTTTATACCTGTCCGGCCATCGCGCAGATCGTTCTCGCACATTCCGGAGTGGACTAAAGGTTTCCATATTTTCTTATCAATCACCTTAAGTATGCTTAATTAAAAGAAATTTCACTTAACCTGAGTTCACTTAACTAAAAACACCGGTAAACTGCAACTAAGAGACAGCAAAACTGAACTTGCAGTTAGGCGGACTCGACTGTATACTGGATAACCTTATTGAAATGGCTCTTGTAGTTCAAAACTGCAGTGGAACTTGACTTTCAGATTATCAGAACTTATAAAATTAGTGTATTTTGGACTGGTGACGGTCTTCTTTAACTACCTGAAATATCCAGTAAAACAAATTTGAGAAAGAAAGACCGTTTGTAGAACCATTCGTCTGTTTGACGCAAAACTGTTGTTGCTGTTATGTACAAAGTAAGTAAAAAAAATAAAAAAATAAAGATGCAAAATATGTATTTTTAAATAAAAAACTAAAAATGTTATTAGGACTTTTCTTTGATCTTCTAAAAAAGTGGACGTGTTCTCTTCATTTCATGTTAACCAAAACACCCGCAAAGACATGTCAACTTTATGAAGAAACAGAAATGACTGCAGCAACTATTGAGCACTTAAAGCATCAGGAAACCCTGATTCAAGGAGGTGAATGAACTAATGTACAAAGGACCACCAAGGCTTTCAAGTACAAACGTGTCCAATGCAGCAATTACTTTACTTAACCTAATCTATTTAAGTCGAAGAAAGGGCACTTTAAAAGCTACTGTAACATTTAGCTAGGCGACTATAGTCAAATGTCCAAAAAAACAAGTCGAGTTGAAGTTGTTCTCATAAACAGCAAAAATGATGTCGGTCTGAAGATAAAGCAAAGGGTTACTCTTGCCTACAGTTGCTACTACTATCTCAGTAACAAATGAAGTATCAGAGACCTCTTTCGACCCACAAAACTTGTACTCTATAGGACTCCTGGTTTATGGCGCGAAATCATGTTGCGAAACGACAAGGCGGCTCTTGTGGTGTTCGATAGAAAGCTGCTTCGCACAAACTTTGGCCCAGTTTATATGGACGACAACTATCGAATACGAACTAACAATACGCAGAATGAATCGTTTAAAACATGGACGTAGCACAATGAATATTTGGCTTGGCCATGTCTCACGTATGAACTATTAAGCTCTGTTGAAAGAGATGTTCGACATGGTAGTTGAAAATCAATCAAGTTGAAGACGATGTTATGATCTTTTGATGTGATTGAGACTGGACCAGTGGCGCACACAGGGTGGTTTTGGGGGTTCAACTCACAAAATATGGTACAAAACATGGTTTCGAATGGTATTCGGCTAAAAAGATGTACGCAAAATGAAATCCTGCGCCACTGAACTGAACTATGTAATTTAGTCAAAGAAAGAACACTTCGAAGGCTTCTGTGACAGTTGGACTCATGCAGTCAAATATTTAAGAACAGTTTTTAGTTAATGGAGAGCAAATGTTTTAATTGTTTGTTGCTTTCATTCAAATGCTTAAGAAGCTGTAAGTTTTTAGGTGAATATTGAAGAACCATAGAACTATAGAAGATCCCCTTAGAACTTGAAGTTATTGTGATTGTTGTTGGTGTTAATGTCAAGAAAGAATTTTAGAACTTTAACCCTTCGCTGCATGGCATTGCATATATGCAATGTTAACTTTTCATAGATTTGGAAACTATTCTATTCAGCATTTTACAGACGTTCATTCTTCAGTTGCATCTTTTATGTTAAAACAATTGATTACTAACGGAATTTTGCGATTAACATTAAAAGTATGCGCAAAAGAATCGAAAAAGCAACAAGTGTTTCGATTTGGTGAAATAATTTTGATTATTGATGGCGATGGTGATATGACGATCGCCTTCGCTCAGCTGTTTAGTGCATTAAATTACGAGTATATAGTAACGTCTGACCTCTGTTCGACTCCCCGTAGTTGTCAACACTAAAATATTGATAAAACCGACTTTCATTTCGGCGGTAGCGCTCTCACCAGGATACGGAAAATGGCCGCAAAACTTCTTTCATAGATACAGGAATTCAACAAAATTTCATTTTTACCATCAGAACTTAACAAGCAACAAGAATTATATGACAAAAAAGTTGTTTCTTCACAGAAATTAAATCATGCAACGAAGGTTTAAAGTAATTTGTTTACAATGTGAGCAGATTTATGAAAGCCAGTTATAAATTAAGTTGCCATAATTGATCCTGTTTAATAACTTCAAAATTTATTTCAGACATTTTTTATCTTCTCCCAAACTCAAATTTCCCATATTGTCATCATTTGACGTCATAGGACCATTAAAAGCAAGCATCTTAACCTGGCAATGCCTAGTGTGTTCATAGGGTCACACTAAACATGCACTCAAAGTATTTTCTTTTTTTAATTATGCTTCAAATTAAATCAATGAAAACATGTTTTCGCAAAATTCGAAAGAAAAAGTTGGTTAAAGTTCTGACTTTGGTGGATTTGATTATTTAAGTCAATTTGTATATATGTAATCAGTTTATCAGTTAATACTTTGAACCAATTAAAGCAAGTAAAATGAGTAAAAGGATAAGGATGACCAAAGCAAACAATAAATTGTCTATTTTAAGCAAACAAAATCAATTTTTAGGGTAAAGTACAAAAAATGTCTCGTCTGTGAAAAACATTAATGTGTGGCACATTGTGAGGATATAACATTTGGTTATTTTTGCACCATAAGTGCCTTGAGGAGTTGTGTGGGTGCTTGTTTTTGTGCTTCAGCTGCAATAATTTAATAATGACTGAGTCAGCATGAGTCTAATTTTTCATTCTCTGCCAGCGCTTCCAAGGATAAGATGTGCTTAATGCTGACATTTGAGTTATGAAAATTTTAGATATATAACATACATAGAGTACTCATACATACATACACAAACATTGGTCACAATCAGCGCGTTTTTGGTGCGTAACATTTAAATAAATGCTCCAATTTACTTAAGTCGCCGTTTTCACACGCATTGAGAACTCACCTGAAAAGAGAGAAAATATTTACAAATTTACTTAGAAAAATTGAAAGCGTGTTAAATGAATATTTTTTTATAAAATCATTAAATTCAATGACAATGAAATCACAATTAATTTGAACGCTTGTCGCGAAGGCGTGAACAAATATCGAACAGATGGCACTCGGATGCGGCCAAATGTTGGAACGTGAAATTTATGGGCAACTCTCGACGGCGATGCAGCCAAACCTGGCGCACAGATGTGGCCGCAGAAGTTGAATGTTTGCGAAATGAAATCATTTCGATTGAAAAGAAATTAAATGGCAGATCAAAAAAAATGCGCCGCATTCAGGAAGCACATGAGTGCGCAATGCAATTAATTGGGCCCAAGGGCCGACAATCAGGCAAATGGCGAACGTTTACTGATGATTCCATTCGTCGGGAGCAGTTAATCGCTGCACTGGACCGACTTCCGTCAAGTGTGGATTTGCTGGATCATGTTGCGTAAGCACGCGTTTTAATAGCTCAATTACGAGCAGTTAAAGCTGATCTCGCGCTGCCACCGAGCGGAAACTGATTGAAACAGTTCAGGCAAATGCGAATTCCAAATGAGTGGTCAACAACTTCAAGTTTCAAGCGATTGTTACTACTTTTCCATTGCCATCAACGCTTAATTGGCAGTGAAAATCATCAGCCAAACATTGTAAAGCCAGTGGCCACAAACCACACACACACACTCACACAAACATACACATTACGCACATTACGACAAATGAATCGAGCAGTTAGTATTCGGTGAATTGAGCGAAGCCCATTTTTTGCGGTGACTCATGCAGCGTTGCAAAATAATTAAAACGAAAAAAAACATTAAATAAAAAATTAAAAATGCAAAAAAAAAGAATTGCCAGCAGCAAGCGGCAAGTCGCATTGGTGAATTCGTGAAGCATCACATGTGAATTGCGTTGGTTAATTGTTATTAGGCAATTTTGTTGGTTTGAATTGTTTATTTACTTTTAATAAGCAAATGAAATAATATTTAATGAATTCGCTGTTTTGTTTATTGTTGGTTTTAGCGGTATTTGAGTGGTGTGTTTCATTTCATTGCAGTTCAATGTGCGCCAAAGCAGCAAATTTATGGCGCAGTTTGTTGTTCTGAAAATCTATTCAATGAAAATAATTTGCACTGATTAATCAGAATATTTAACAGGAATGTAAAAAGGTTTGTCAGAGAACGATTTATTTGCTAGAAATGATTTTTTTATTATTTATTTTATTATTTTTATTATTATTATTATTTTTTATTATTTTTTAGTTTAGGAGACTTGAGTGCCTAAATACAAAGAAATTACAGAAATACAATGTTTTCTTGGGTGTTTAATACAAAATTAATCTCATTGACTAAAAAACTTATGTGATGTTTGTTGTGATGGGGGGGGGGGGGGGGGCGTAGGCAGCAAGGCTACAAGCTGTCCAAAGGGAAAGGCAAGCGAGAGGAAAGGGATGAAAGAGGAGAATCGTGGAAAGTGGTAAGCTTCCCTTGAACTTCCTGGTTTCCTTGATCAACCTGAGGAAGTCGGGGAAAGACAGAGAATGATCTTCATTCATAAATATTCAATACATTGTTGGCCAATATGCGTCTCTTGCTTCTCAAAAACGCTGGACAGTAACAAATTAAGTGTCCACTAGGGATCGCAATTTTTTGCCATTTTGCGATCCCGGGATTTTCGGGATTGAAAAGTGAAATCCCGGGATCCCGGGACTTAATCCCGGGATTCATATAACAAATTTTTTAAATAAAATAATTTTCCCAAATTGCATAAATACCAACCATAAAAATGGACACAGTTTAATCACATTTCGGGTAGTTTTAAGATTCTTTATCTTGAATTTAATCACATTTTATTTAACTTAAAAGTTTTTCATTTGACATTTAACTTCAGTTTGACTTATTGCTTTGCAACAGATGTATCAAAAAGTGCATATATATGCATATTTGATAAAAAAAATAAAATAGTTAAATTGTTTGTACTTTTAGTATTACTTCTACAATTTCGATAAAAAAGTTAAGCGTTTTAATTAACTAAAAACTAAGATTTTAAAAATATTAAGGCATTAAGTGTTTTGTCCTCTAATCTACAGCGAAATTGATTGCAAATTAAACCTGCTGAAGAGAAATATCTTTCAGATTCAACACTTGCTGGTTGAATGCTTAGTAACTAATTATAAGCCTTTTGCAAAAGACGCCCTCTATCCCCTCCCTCCTCCCTCAGATAAGAAATTGGGTTTTTGTGCTTTTAAATTTATTTCATTTGAACTTTGAAGCATCTTTTGCAATCCCGAAAATCCCGGGATTAAAGGATTTGAATCCCGGGATTTTCGGGACTGGAAAAAGTCCGGGATTGCGATGCCTAGTGTCCACCATCCACCTCCTTCTCATTCATTTTTGAAGAGATCTATCCTGAATAGTCTAGAAAAGTGTTCATTGGCAACGCCTACAACAGTGTTTTTCGCAGTTTATACTTGTTATATTATTATATTTTTAAAATTTATTTTATTTTAGTACATTTTACGTTATTTAATTTTCTTTGTCTTATTTTTGTTTACATTTAATGTAACTGTTGTACCCACAATTTATTTTTGGTGGTTTGTTTTCATTCCATTTTATTTTATTTTATTTTATTTTATTTTATTTTATTTTATTTCATTTTATTTTATTTTATTTTATTTTATTTTATTTTATTTTATTTTATTTTACTTTATTTTATTTTATTTTATTTTATTTTATTTTATTTTGTTTGATTTGATTTTTTTTATTTTATTTTATTTTATTTTATTTCTTTATTTTATTTTATTTTATTTTATTTTATTTTATTTTATTTTATTTTATTTTATTTTATTTTATTTTATTTTATTTTATTTTATTTTATTTTATTTTGTTTTATTTGATTTAATATTATTTTGTTTTATTATTAAATTTTATTTTGAATTTTCATTTTTTTACTATATTTTTATATTATAACTTTTTTTATAATTTCTCATTGACTATTTATCATTTTCATCTATAATTCTCATATTATTGACATTAAAATTATTATTATTTAAAAAATTTTTAAATACCATTAAATTATTTTAAATTTTTTCTTATTAAACTTTACTACATTTAATTTCAATTTAGTTCAACTCTTAAATTTTTTTACATATATTTCATGCACATTTCGCGTGGTACAGGACCTGGTGACGTCTGACTAAATTAGGCTTCACGTGTTCCTTTGCCTTTCAGTTATAAAACGAACAAAAAAAAGGTACAACTTCACTTGCAACTCCTTTCAGCAGCATTGCTTTTTGCGCCTTTCTCTCGTTTTTTTTTAATCATTTTTCTTGTGGCATTTTGTTTTTTGTTTGTGGTTTTACAACGCTGCAAGCGCAGTCATCACTTTGTGCAGTTTTTTGTGGTTAGTCATTTTTTTCTTGTTTTTGTTGTTGTTGTTGGTGTTGATTTTTTTCGCGCTTTTCTCCCATTCATTCGGTCACTCATTTACTCGCTCATTCAACATTTCCCCATTTACGCTTCTTGTGTGTTGATGCAGTGTTGGGAATTTTGTGAATTGCCGCCACTGCTGTCGATTTTGTTGTTGTTGTGGCCGATTTGTTGGCGCTGTGCGTTGTTGTTGTTGTTGCGGCCCATTTTAATTGCTGCAATAAAAATGCATGCATTTTCTTCTTTGCATTAATTTCTTTTTTGCGCACAACGTCACAGACTGTTGACTTTTGGGTGTTTAATTTTTGTTCGTTGCTTTGCGCTCGTCGCATTCTTCATTCATTCTTTGACGCTTTAGAATGAATGTGTGTGCAGCAATTTGCGTTGACCTCAATTTTGAATTTTATGCAAAAATTTATTATTAATGTGCTAACACCAGAAATCATTTATTGAAGAATAAACGAAAATGCACCAAATCCAGGCAATAAAAATTCCACATAGTCGATTTGGTGGGAAGGTGTCAAGCGGCAGTGTGAATATTGCAGTGCAAAATGCTTGAATATAAATTTGACTATAAAAATGTGAATGACATTTTAAAAAGCGAAATTGTCAGCAATGAATAAACGAAATTGATGAAATTCATGGCAGCAGTAAAATCAGTCATTGGACTTGAATAAAAATTGAACGTTTTGATGGGGGAAGAGCCCAACAACCGGTGACTAATGTATGTGAGAGCATTTACTGGGTTCAAGTCTTTGCTATTGTTGCCCATAAACGTGTGACTTTACTAAGAACTAGTGGGGGTTTTGGTGGTTCTAGCTCTCCCAAATATTTGTTTGTTACAAAAATTAAGGGGCGGTAAATACATTTTGAAATGGTTTGGGACAAAAGTTGCTACACAATCCCTCCACAATAAAATCCTCTGTACGCCACTGTCAAGTACCAACATTCTTTAGTGCTTATTGCCATCGAAGCGCGTATCGAACAGCTCCAAAGCTCCAATTCAACAATGTCAATGTCCCTTCTCGGCGGCGCACGTTTCAGATGTGTATTGCAAAACAAAAATCAATTGCCGCAATTTCTGGGAAAATGACAAAACTAATAAAAACCGATATGCCGCTTAGAGTCAACAGTAGCCGCGGGCAGGCGACACCACCGCCGCAGACGGATTTGTTTACAAATGTTTGCATTTGTTATTATTAGCTGTTGCTACTTGTTGTTGTTGTAATTGTTGTTGTCTTGTGTTGCTATAAATTTGATTTTTTGTTGTTGTGTGTTAAATAGAAAACTTTAGCGTCAAATGCGCATAAAGCAAATTTGCATTGAATGCAACCGAAGCCGAAGGTTAACATCGCCAACAACTAATGGCGCTGACAATAATGAAGTGACAGCTAGTGACGACGCTGCCAGTAATGAAGTTGGTGTGGATGTCAGGTTGCCGCTGCTGCTGCTGTTGCGGACATTGGCCGTTGTTATTTGTGTTTACTTGCACCGATAAAACAGACACCGTGGCATTTGTTGTCTGCCCAAAAGTCAAAAGGCCACCGGCCGCCACTCGACATCCCAAGGCGACCTAAGGCTGCAATCAAGCTGTGGTGAGAAGTTGTGCGTTTTACTACGCAAATCGTTGATTTTAAGACAAAGAAATAATGTGCAGTAACAACAATTAACCTCACAGCCAACTGTTGGTCAGTAATGCCGTGTTGTCCAAAGTAAGTCCAGCTATTTTGTTGGTTTTCAGTCCGCAGCGAGTTGTGATGCTAAGACGCGTAGATCATAAATATTAAGAAATCATTTTTGTACATAACTGCTGTCAGACATTGCGGACCCCATGTCATAAGGTGAGCCCAGTGCTGCACAAAATTCCATTTAGATGCGTCAAGAGCCAAAGTCAAAGGCGTTCGTTTGCCGTTAACGGAATATAATTAATGGCCCAATGGACAACAACAGTTTCAAAGCACTTGTGAGAAACATATAAAAGAAGAAGATGCCAAGAAAATAATGAAAGTGTACGTGCAACACAGCACGTTGCAATATTAAACTTTGCTGCATAGATTGTGCTAAAATTTGCATAATTAGTTGAGCAATAAAAACCATAATCTACTAATTACAGACATTTCAGAAGTCTTTAAGACGCATTTCGGCAAAGGTGTAACTGATATGTGGAATGGAAATACAGAAGACAAAAACTCATTGTCAATGCAAAGACGTGTTTTCCACGCATGCTTCAGGTTTCGAGTATCTCTTTAAATGGTCCATATCTATTTTAATTAAAGTTAATATTTCAAGTGTTGAAGAATTAGTTTGTTTTCTGCATTGCATTAAATATGCTTCAAACTTAAAGAGGCGAACATTGCCATTTGGATCAGAAAAATACAACAAGGAAAGAAAGTTTTGCAAGTAACTATTTGTATATGTTTTTGTTATAGATTGCCGCGGTTTGGGCATTAATCTGTAGAAGTTCTTCTTCTACTCAATTTTTAGAACAACTTTGTTTCGTTTACATAGGTAGGAAAGAAGGTAGTACTGGCGGCTTCACTTAGTACATGAACCATTGTTGCATGCATTGTGACACCGCACTTAAGTCCGCTCACTCATTGAGACTCATTGGTTCAATCATGGTGGACTGTGACTTAGACTGTCAGCTAAAAATTTCCTAGGTAATTTATCTTTCTTTTGGATAAAACAGGATAAATGCATAGACAATGAAGTACAATATCTTCCTCTTCTTGGTCCATACAACTACATATGACAGAATTCGTTTGAAAACAGCCTCAGTCTCTTACATATAATTGTTTCTCCTGATTTACTGACTGATTCATCATCTCCCAGCTCAAATCACTGAACATCTACAAACATGAAATTTAAACTGTATAATTATTTGCGAAAACGAACTTCCGCTAAGAAAGCATTTTTAAAAAGTCGGGATCTAAAATGGGAAAACATGGGTTTAAGGGTTGTATGAAGTAACTTGATTTAATGGTTTTATTGACCTCAAACTTCGTGAAATTTCTTAAAATTATTCAACACGTATTTATCATCAAAAAAAACATCACAAATTAATGGGCTTAATGATGGGTTCAGATACGCAAGACTATGAAAAAAACATTAAAAAAATGGGCCTATTGACTTCAAAGTGATTTACACCACTTTACTAAGAAAAAATAATAATTAGACACGTGTTTTAATTTTTGTATATATAAAATCTGTCGGGGTCAATCTGATGGGTTAAAAATTTGTAAGGAAGAATAGAATTTAATATGCTTTTTAACTTCAAACTAAATAAAACCTCTTGGAATGAAATATAATCTGACACATGTTCTTTATTTTTTCGAAAAACCAAATTTGACGCGGTCATCAATGGGTTAACTGTATCTATGGGGAAATATGATTTAATGACTTTAATAACTATTGACTTCAAACATAGGAAAATCATATCAAATAAAAACAATTATTTTTTATTTGATATGAACCAGATAAGTGTTGGTCATCAAAATTTGACAGGGTCAAAAAGGGTTAAGCGAATTGTAATTTATTGGGCCCATTGACTTTAGACTTGGAAAAAGTACTCACAGTCAGAAATAATTTCACACAAGTTTTTCAGTGTTCGAAAATCAACATAACACATGTTAAAAATTTGTTTAAAGTATAACCCATTGCTGCCCAATGGGTAAAATTTTACCCATGAAAATTGATTTTTTTTTTTAAATCACAAAAAAGTCAATGTTTGAGATCTCTCAAAACCATTGATAGGGATAGTTAGGGTAAAGATGAAACTACCTTAACCTAGTGAAGGTCACCTTAAAATTTCGGCATCTAGCTAGAGTTACCAGACTCCAAATATCGTGAATTTTTCGGAGGTGGAAAATTTGGCGAAACAAAGTGAACCTCACAAAAATCTGCCTCCTAACTCACCTGTAAAAAATACAACTTTCGCTCACGTGTTTAGCTGATCACTTCTCAAAGTATGGAAAAAAGTTACTATTGCTGCGTAATGGGTACAAAATGCCTAATGAATATCTCAGCAATGTGCAGAGATATAAAGCTGAGAAACATGTGATAAAATCATAAATTTTAGATTATTTGAATGGAATTATAAAATGTATGCGTGAAGGACGACGGGTCCCGCTTTAAATTAAAGTGAAATAAAACAAAATAAAATAAAAAATAAAATAAAATAAAACAAAATAGAATAAATTAAAAAAATAAAATAAAATAAAAATAAAAATAAAATAAAATAAAATAAAATAAAATAAAATAAAGTTGTTATCGACGAACAAACGGGCGTCTAACCTTGTTACTTTGTTATTCAGTAGTTCGGTATTTTGATTCTTTCACAAGATCAAGAAAATATACAAAACCACTGAATACCGAACTAACAAAGTAACGCGCTTAGTGTTTAAATAAGACTTTTTGGAGGTGGAAGTCGCTTTATTCGATTTTATTTATATTTATAGTACGATTTTTTTCGTTACATTCGGTCGCTTGATATCTCAGACCTGATCGCAGGAAGAAAGAACGGATTACTTTACCAGACAACCCACATGGCTACAAAGTTTTGGACTCTATTGTCGGGGTTTTCATGGAATATAGTAGGAATATCTCTAAAACTTTTATGAGACTTAAATTAACTAATTAACCATAAGAGAAATGAAAACCAAATACTTATAGACTTAAATGAAAGATTTGGGATTTCAAATCATTAAAAGGAAATTTACGTTTTCCTTAAAGCAAACTTGTACTAAGTGATTTCCATATTCGTGATTTCTATAAAAAAAAGTATTCTCTGCGACTACAACAAGTTATTTATATTTTTGTAAAAGCTGCAAAAGACAAACTAATAAAATGAAATAAAATATTCATTAAAAATAAAACTGTGTTCCCCTATAGCAAATTTATTTATAGTGAGTAGAGCAAATACGTATAGACTGAAATAAAGCATTTTGGATTTCCATATTCATGATTTCTATAAAGAAATATCCCCTGCGACTACAACTATTTCTGTAAAATCTGCAAAAGACAAACTAATAAAATGAAATCAAATATTTATGAAAATGAAAAGGAGAAAACCTTGTAGCAAATTTATTTATAGTTATTTCCTTTTTTTTTAATTTTCAGAAAAAAATATCCCTTGAAACTAAAATAATGATTACTATTTTTGTTTGCACTGCAAACATTGTAGTACTTACAGTTTAAACCCGAACTTATGTAACGTCACAGTGTGGGTCTTTCAACTTGACAGCACATACGTTTTCGCATAGATGCACAGGCAGCAGCAACTACTTGCCAACTACTTGAAACAAAAAAAAAAAACATTACAAGAACATAAACACACACAACAACAAAGCAAAGAAAATCAATAAAATGCGAATTGAGCGAATAAGGCGAAATTTCCAAATGCTGAGCAAGAAATTTAATGCCAACTACACAGTGAAGTCAAGTGAAAACGTAACGCACGTAATGCGACGCTAAATTGCAATACACACACACACACCCACACATAGGTACGCCCACTCAAATAGGCTGAAAAACAAAACACAAAAACAACACAGTTGAATAACCTCTCGGCTCGGTTGCAACTCAAACCCCCAAAGCGCAGTGCAAGCCAACCGGCGCACCAGCTACCCTTTCCCAGACGCCAGCCCGCCCCCGCCAATTCTATACTATATAGAAAAGCTCTTAAATGCCACTTATGGCGCGGAGCGCAGGCGGGGACTGGCCGCCTGCATTTATTGTGCGTGCGCCTTTGTGCTCGAATTCGTCGAGCCGATGCAGAAGCTTTTGGTTTTCTTTCGCTTTCGCTGCTTTCTTGTCTGGTCTGTCATTCTCAAGCGAGTGTTTGCTTCGCTTGTTTTCGTTATTCTTTATTATTTATCATTTGACGTGCGGTAGTTTCAGACTGGCGCGAGAGCACAAAGACAGCACTGCAGAATGCGTTGAGATGTGTTTCTGGCTGCATGCTGAATGTGTGTTTGTAGCTTTTGTTGTGTTTGTGCGGTGCGTCGGTGCGTGAGTGCGTGAGTGCAGGTGTGCCACGCATTCAACGCAGCGCGCAGCATTAGCGGAAATACGCTGAAAGTGTAAAAAAGAAATGCAAATTCCATTGAGGGAGGTTGCGTATACGCAGTGTTGGGCGCAGACATAAGCCTGCGGCGAACGCTGGCAGGTGGGCGCCTGGCTGCCGATTGGTCAGACTGCATGGGGATTAAATGAAGACCTATTAATGGAGTTTAATTTCTTCAGCGACATGTTTGTCGAAGCTTAGGCGGCTCGCATGCGCAGCCCTTCAATGGAAATTCAAAGAAAACGTGCGTGTGATAGCAATAAAAAGCAATTTCTATAAATACTTTGAAAAAGCTCACACAACCAGCTCACGTTCATTGGCCTTATTCAAGGGACATTTGAGTGCGTTATGCATTACTCATAGCGCCGCTTTGCCATAAACAACAACCAAATGCCAATTGGCATTTTGCGCCTAATGAATGAGCGCGTAACATTTTTAAATTGAATATTGTAAAATATGTGAGGTCAAGATAGCACTTTGCACACCCAAAATGCATAAAACCCCATTCGAATGGGTGCACACATAAAAATCATGCAAACACAAACATTAACAGCAGCAACAACAAATGTTATTGTAAAATGCAATTAATGCAAATGCCAACACGGGCCATAGAACTACAATAATTACAATAACAACAATAACAAAAATACTGTACAAAAGCAACGAAAACAGCAGCGACAACAACAATGAGGGCAATAGCGACAAGTCCAAGTAGTAGCAACAAAAACAACATCAGTCAACATCACGGTCAGCGGCAAATCAAATGAGTTTACATATTTTTTAAGTGCACACAACAAACTACAAAAACAACAACCTTAAACTGCAAATTTTCAACACATTAAACCAATGCAACAACAACAACCACAACTACTGACGCAAATTGACTTGAAGCGAGCGCACTCACACACTCACACACATACACACACACAGCTAATAAGTTCACTGCAAATGCAGCGCACACAGTTGAACAGTTGAACGGACTGTCACATTGCCGCTGAGTGTGTCAGACTCAGCTTTACAATTCAGCTGCCAGCTGGATTGCAGGCTCCAGCTCTCACTTCAACTGCAGCTGCAGCGCCAACACCCCCACAGACGCGCGACCACTATGCACTGAATAGAAGCAGCAACACAATAACAACAACAACAAAAACAGCGCACTCCACAAACTCCGACTGTGGCTCATAAATGACGCCATCTAATGACAACTGCGACAATTACACTTCAAATTGCATGGCAGACGCATTGCCAGACAGATTCGAGAGTGCGATACACACACACACACGGCCGCACGCACGCATGCACGCAGCAGACAATATGTGCGTCAGCAATGGATTCTTGGCACAAGCGACAACATTTGTCATGGCAACAACTAACCTCGCACTACTAGATGACGCCGACACTGACGCTGAAGACGCACTTTTGAGTGCACCGAGACAGACGGACGCAGTTGGTGTGATTGACTCGCTGCACGCCCACACACTCACACGAATGCACCAAACACCAGTACACACATTGCAGCTAAGCTCTTTGTATGCAATTGGTGCAGCAGTGGCGGCAGCAGTAGACGTTGCTGACTTTGCTCGCAAGTCATGTTGCACCTTCGTAGCACAATTTGTATTAATGTTTATGTTTGTGATGCCCTACGCACTGTTTGATAGGCATCTTCACATTTCGATAGGCATTTTGTAAATTCTTGTTTATATGGTTGGATGGTTGGTTCCAGCAGCTCCTACATCCAATTAGAGTGTTGGGGCGGTTTTGCTACCACTACTTCCCGCAAATGTTGTGTGCTATAGTGTTTTGTCTTCTGGACTATTTGGCCTCTATATTTAACTCTTTTAAATGACTCATAATTACACTGTACAACAGCATTTCTGCAACAGAGTAACGACCGTATATTTCTGAAAAGCACGTCATACTGATCATTTTTGCCGAACAAAGTAATAGTCCAGCACGTCTGAGTTTTTTGTAATTTGCACATAAAGGTTAAAAAGTCCCTATACGCTTTTACACGGAAAGGATAGAAACTTGAAGAGCTAGAGCTTTGATGTCTGAGACAAAGTTGTTTGCATTAAAAGTGTGAATATTTTTTGGTACACATGAACCCCCTCCCCCTTTCCTTACCCCCTTTATCATGTTTTTTGGAAAAATGTTTCATAAAAAGCTTGTATTGAGTAAAATAGTGAAAAATACTTGTGTTGTCTTTTGAGAAAATATTCCTCATTAAAAAAAAGGGGGAATCTGCAAACACCAAAACTTCCCCCAAAAAATAAAAAGCCTTAAACAAGAAACCTTCATTTAATACTTTTTTCATTAATTGCTCTCTCTGCTTTGAGATGTTGAGAAAAACGTTGAATATTAACTATTAAATAATTCAGGTGGTTTCCAAACAAGAAGTCCCCTTAATAAAATAAAAAATTTTTATGATTTCAAAAAAGACGCTTTCGCTTTACGGGAATGCTCAGATGGGTCAAGATTCCGATTCAAATCCCATCTCTAGGGCAATTTTAAAGTTACAGCTCGAAAAAATATCTCGTTTTTTGAGGCGATCCATGTTGTATTTTTTTCAATAGGAATGTAATAGTACGTTTTCGTCAAATCTGACAGTTGCATTGGAAAGTTTGAAATTTTTTACCATAAACGTCCTCCGAACATTTTGGTGCACAAATGCTATTGATGTGGTTTACGGGGACTGAACAAATTCATCTTTGTCGAAAAATGCATTTAACTCATGACATTTTCGTTGATTTTTTACGATTTTCGAAGTGAACTATCTCATCAAAAGTACTTCAATCGTCTTCAGGCGACATTTGGCAATGAAGCACCAATCCTACAGACAATTTATAATTGGTTTTACGAATTCAAGCGTGGTCATCAAGCTCCAGGACGAATTCCGCAAAGGTTTTTCACAATCGGTCATTGTACAAGAATCCATCGATGCTGTGCGTGAACTGATAATGAAAGGTTGTCATGTGACCTACTGTGAGTTAGGGGCATCCTGGGCCTTTAGCTCTACAGCCATGCATTCGATAATACATAAACATTTAGCTGTCAGAGAGATTTGTTCTCGTTGAATTCCGCACATTTGGACGATCGCTCTAAATAATCTTGTGCCCATTGATGCAAAGAAAGTATGAAAAAAAATCGATCGCGGTGCTTCGAAAGACGTTTATAAGATTGTGAGAGGGGAAAAATTATGGATGTATGCGTATGAGCCCGAAAAAAAACAGCAATCGAACGTGTGGGTCTACCAAACGAACCAAATCCAACACAATTTGTTTGGGCACACAACACATCAAAGCAAATGGTCACCTGTATCTTCGGTAAAGCTAGTCATGAGGCTATTGTGCCGTTAGAACAATGTATTACGGTCAATTCTGAATTTTAAAATTTTTTTTTGCTAAAAGTATTCAATGAAATACGGAAAAATCTTCACCATGCCAATGCGGGCTCTCATACATCCGGTCAAACAATCGCCTATTTGACCAACCAAAGCATCGAATTAATGGATCAACCCCCTGATTTGGTTGCCAATAACTTTCGCACATAAAATAAAATTGCGTGGTCAAGGATTTTTGTCACCAGAAGATGCTGTTGAAGCATTCAAAAACCATGTTTTGAAGGTGTGGAAAAAGTGCTTTGACAATTGGTTTGAGCGCTTGCAAAAGTGTAGTCTTACGAACATGAGTTCTCTATAGGCATATTTCGGATCTCTGGATTGTGCTTGAAAATAGCGCAAACGCAGTCAAAAAGCAGCAATCACTTTATTTATAAATTTACACTTGTTTGTCTTTACACTTACAACTTTTTGGACTATTGCTTGTTTCCACTTTGCTTGCTCAAATCAGGCTGCCTCTCTAAACGTGTCTGGTTATCGCGCCAATTGTTCTCACACATTCCAATTGGCCTATTTCTCAATCGTTTTCGCACATCCCATTACCATCACGAGCCATCCTTGCCATATCGAAATTATAGCAAATCGGCAAGTGCGTGCCTAAAAGTATGCCCGTAAAAGCATTCATGCATAGCGACAGAGTGCCTCGTCGTTACAGTATCAATCTTCATGGAGAATACCACTAAAAACAAAAGAACCATTTTGATGAGACCCAAATGCATTTTCATACTTTACAACAAAATATCTGAGGCAACCCACGTAAAAGTCTACTAGTATCTATCTAATATATATTCAACACATTTTTTTCTTCATTTCAATGTCCCTCCAGCGCAATATTCAGCTTAGTATCAGACAATCATTCAGTTACTTTATCCATTCTGGTCTCTAGAAGATCTATCCTCTGTTTCTTCTTGCTTGGCTGAAGCTTATCAGAAATTCTCATTCATTAGATTCTAAAAGATCTGTCCTCTGTTTCAGCTACATTATCGTAGAAGGAGTATTGGTTGCCTTAAATTTACCAAACACATTAATTTGTATAAATCACATCAACAACCTCATTAATGATCACAAAATCATTTTCGGCAAAAAAAAATTCTTTGACCATGAGTAGAGTTTTTTTTTCCAGCCAAATGAACGAATTGAGCATGGGGCTGGATATTTATTCTTGTTATAAATCTCCTCTCTAACAATTCATTCAAGGAACGCAAATCTTCATTGCTAAGAATCAAATGAGATCTAGGTACATATATGTGGCCTACTAGTCAACCAGTTATACCTAACCCTCTAACCAGTTAACACAACCATAAGCGCCAACAGTTTTTCCATTTCTACTTAAAGTGTAGCGAGATTCATAGTCGACTCAGCCTTAGTTTTATTTTATCAACTGCAGTTTGTTTTTGTTGTTGTTGTTGCAGTTGTTTATACAAACAATTGCGAATAAGCATAAACTTATGGCGAGCATAAAGTTGGAATTTTAATATGAAAATTTGTTATTATTTATGTGCAACATGGCGTACAACTAACGCGCAACACGCCTTGCAGCGTATTTTGGTAGCAACTTAAACGGTTGTAAGCACATAAATTATAAATCGCGCGAACAATGGTAAAAGCAACAAATTTGGCAGCGCGACATTGAAACGTCAATGTTCAGTGACGAGAGAGACGAGATTATTTTGGTATTTGGTTTTATGAGCATAATTTATCATGCGGACGCTAATTCAACAACAACTCACGTGGGCATACAAGAAAAGTTGTAGTTGTAGAACAATCACACAATTTGCAAGCGACACTAAAAGCGATTGAATGAGTCAGTAAGAAATCAGAGAGCCATGATGTAACAGTGAGAATTAATAAAATTATAAAATGTATGTGGATAGAAATAAAATAGAAAAGATAAAAATCAGCAAAGAGTCGAATAATGAAGGAAATATTAAAAAAAAATTTCGAAAAAACTATGAGGTCAAAGTTAAGTGAAACAGAGATCTGACACCAGTGGGTTTCGGCTGAATTTGATCAACTTGTGGCACAGTTTCCAGAGGGAATATTAATGTCAAAGTTGAATTTTGAGAAATGGCAAAATATGAGCTCAGACATGTTGAATAGATTAAGAATTTCTATAGAGAATCTTATCGCTCAAATAGTTAACAAAAATTAGACAAATACAAATAAAAGGGAATTGTTTACCAATTTCCAGTAGCAACTTTTCAACCGAAACAATTTGAAGCTAAAACACTTGAATGGCTTCCTTTGAATGGTCCTTGGTGTACTTTGTATTTTGCAAAAAATTGTTTTTTTATTAAAACTTGCTTGATTGACAGTAACTTGTCACACTGTCAGCTTGTACTTCCGTTCGAATGCCACAAACCGCAACACACAACGACCAATTCCATTCAATCAGCGCACGTTGACCAACAGGCAAACAGCAAAGCAGCAGACTATCCCAGTCCACCACAACCATAGCAAAAGGATTTGACTACCCAAAATGCACATAAGTTCATTGACTTGTGCCGGTGCAGCTCTGCTGCAGTCGGCAAATGTTGCAAACGAATTTGCGGAAACCTCGAAATGCAGCGTTCGCAACCTACCCCAACATTGTTTCAAGTGATGCGCTCCAACCCCTGACAGCCGCACCGCACCGCACAAACCTGCCTATCGCTACCTACTTGCTGCAACAGTCGAGTCGGCTGAGCGCGCACAAGCCAACATAATAAGGTTATAAATTTGCAAATGACAGCCCGCAGCCTGCCGGCCTGTCGTTCGCCCAGCATGCGGGCACATTTCGCAGCAAGGGTTGAAATCTGTCGCACACAGAAGTCGGCACACATAATCGCCGGCTTTGCATGTGTAAGCCTAGAATTAATATGCGTGTGTGTGTGTGTGCAAGTGTTCGCATGTGTTGGCACATACGAGTACCCGGAATCCTTACATATGCATCGACAGGCGCTACCGAGTGCACCAGCGTCAACAAGGCCACGGCGTTTTCAAGTGGATTTGCTTAGTGTGTGTGTGTGTGTGTGTGTGTGTTTGTCTAGTAAAAAACATGTCGCAATCAATTTCCGCCATTCTAATCCAAAGCTTACTAAAACTGATTATTGTTTTCGGTTGTTGGAAAAATATATTTTGATGTACAGCCAATACGGATATATTTTTAGGCGTTGGAAATTGTTGCTTTGATTGCAATAACAATTTTACTTACTACAATTTTTTACAATTTTTTTAACGAGTAGGTTTTAAAAGATACCAACACTCCTCGTTTGGGCATTCACCGAAACACGACTCTTAATCGAGACCCTTAGCATTAGTTGTCCTGACTTCTGTTATAATCATCGATCTCTCTACTAATCTCTATACCCTTCTCCGAAACAGATCTCTTAATAAAGTCCCTCAAGATTAGTTGTCTTGAGTGCTGTCATAGTCATCGATTTTCCTTCTGATGTATATATTCTTCACTCAAACAGATCTCGTAATCGGAATTCTTAGGATTAGTTGTCTTGAGTTCTACTATACTCATAGACCTCCGTACTGATGTAGATATCCATCACCGAAACAGGCCTCTTAATCGGAATTCTTAGGATTAGTTGTCCTGAGTTCTATCATAGTCATCGATCTTCCTCCTGATGCTTCACCGAAACACGACTCCTAATCGGGCTTCTTAGGATTAATTGTACTGTCTTCTGTCATAGTCATGGATTTCCCTTCTGATGTCTACATCCTTTACCGAAATAGATCTCTTAATCGGAATTCTTAGGATTAGTTGTTTTGACTTCTGTCACTGTCATAGATCTCTCTACTAAGTCCATACCCTTCACCGCAACAGCCTTCTTAATCGACCTCTTAGGATTAGTTGTCCTGAGTTCCGTCATAGTCATCGATCTTTTCTCTGGTATTTATACCCTTCACCGAAACAGCCGATTCAATCGAGCCCCTTTAGGATAAGTTGCCCTAATTTCTGTCATAGTCAACCATTTCCCTCCTGATGTCTATATCCTTCACCGAAACACGACTCCTACCATTACCAGTTGTTCTATCTTCTGTCATAGTCATGGATCTCCCTCCTGATGTCTACATCCTATAACGAAACGGGAATCTTAATCAGACTTCTTAGAATTAGTTTTCCTGAGTTCTGTTATAGTCATCGACCTACTTCCTGATATCTAGATATATTCTTTATGAATTCACTACTTAATTACAGATAATTTCAAGTTGATTTTTACGAATTGTAATTTGCCGAACTTTAACATCTCCAATTCAAGGCAGTTCAGGTTTCGTCTGAATTTGGAATGTATTGGGGACTGCTTTATCAAACGTGCTTTATCTTCATGAGCTTTTTATTTTATTCTCTCAATTTGGGACAATAGAGGCTCAACATGACAAATTGTTTAAGGAACGTCAATCAATTGAAATTCTGCCTGAATGGGTGATTAGCCTATCCCTAGCAGTCCTAGGTCACAATTCTATAAGCTCTCTAATAATTTTGACCTAAAGAACCTATGAAGATGCAATCTCGACCGTTCGCGGAGAACTTTTAGGGTTGGTTTACCTAAAGAAGTCATATATATTTAACACAAGAAAGACTTTTGCCGTCATTTTGACGGTTTTTCATTTTAAATATCTGTATTTTCTTTTGTATTTCTTTCAACGTTTGCTTTGATTACTCATATTTTTGTATCGAGTTCTACAACTTGTTTTACAATTAGGGTTCTACAATTACAATGTACTTTACAAGATATCAGCGAATATAACACATAGTCTTTGTAGGCAAGGATAACTTGTGGTCTTTCTAGTGTTAATGTATGGAATTAAAGATAAGTCTTTCAATCTCTACAGTTTGTAGAGAATTTTTAGCGTTGGTTCAACTAAAGTTGTCAGATATAATTAAGGTCCGGAATGAAAGGTCTGTCTTACAATCTTGACAGTCTCGACAGTTCGTAGAGAACTTTTAGGTTTGGTTTACCTAACGAATTCAAAAATATTTGAATTTTGGAATGAAAGGTCTGTCTTGCATGCCGACAGTTCGTAGAGAACTTTAAGGGTTGGTTCAGCTAAAGTAGTCACATATATTTCAAGTATGGAATGAAAGATCTGTCTTGTAATCTCGACAGCTCGTACAGAAGTTTTAGGGTTAGGAGTTACTTTTGTGGGTTAAGCAAAAGGGATATGGTTGGTCAACCTTATTTGTGACCTTCTTCACTTCTAAGTGTAGGCCTTGGGTTATAAATATATTTGTTAGTATAAATATATACTTGTTAAACAAAATCTCTCACGGTCTCTAAAAAGACTGGAATGAAAACTAAAACAAATTAACACAGGATATCACAGTTTGTCGTTCTTTATGGCTTTCAGATTGGTTTTTAAGGTAATTGGAAGTCACTAATTTTGAATCTGCAGACCATTTCAAAACATAGGTCTAGTTTTTGCCAAAAATGGGTCTCTTTAAAAGACTTTTCCGGACTTTTTCACATTTTGAATTGTAATTTATAAACCAATCAAAGTACTGACATGGTTTTAAGGGTTTTGCAAATACAAACGCTCACAGTTTCGGAAATGAAACACCTACTTAATTTCTATGCGTTCAAATGCGTGCAAATTGGGATGTAAAGATGAAATATATAATTTTTCAAGGCGTTCAGATCTCGAGTTGAATTAGAAAAAAGGATTTGAAAAGGAATTTTAAAAGGCTTTTAGGTTGAGATGGGCTTTGGTTGGCTGACGAAAAAGCTATTAGTTTACGTAGAGAAGTTTGGTTTAATCCTGCTAGTGATCCTGCAATTACTCATAAAATACATCTGACATCTTTATGAGATTTCTTAAAAGTAATCTCCTGTTTATAGAAAGTTACTTGGACAAAACATTACCAAGCAAGAAAACCAAGAAGAAAAACACAATTCGAGATATTCATGTAAATCGTAGCAATATTTAGTTATTTATAAGAACATTGACTTTAATCCTCCGATGCCCAACGAGGTCCATAGGGACCTATGGCGATTTGAAAAGCAATTACTTTGTATTTTATACGTTTTTGCCATCTGTCTGTAGTAAAAAATACATATACATATGTTTACTAAAAAAATATACACAAAGCTTAGCCTTTGGCTTTCCAAACACATCTACACACATTATGTAACACTACATTACACAATTACAAGCCTTATATGCAATATTACAAAAGAGGTCCTTGGGGACTTTGTTGGGCTTTGACCGTTTAAAAAGTTGTCGGTTATCGAAGGGTTAAGGTTATGAAATATATCGATTATGATCTCAATTTTCTCCTAAAAAGGCAGCCCCCTAGTTTTTTCTAAAAAAAAAACAATCCTTCCTTTGGACAGAAGTGTGCGTAGTAGAATCTCCTAAACTCTTTCGCGCTGACTAAACAAATATAAAACGCCAAAAAATATAAAGTCGAATAGTCTCCATTGTTTTCATAACAATTCTACCTTCATAATTTGTATACACAGGTACATCGAACTGACACTAAATTTAATTGAAATTATTTTACTACACACATTTAGCATTTCAACGCACATTGCGCCGGCGGAAGTCATTGATTCAACTAACGAAATTCAATTACATTAATTAAGTTCTGGCTGTGTGCGGCGATTGGGCGTGTTTTTTGCGTCCAGTCTTGTCTGGTCGGACAGTGGCAACTATCAACAAACAATCCATGCAACACGAGGCGCCGCTGCCGATGGACAGATTGATGTGCACGTAAAACAGTTCAATTTGAAATATTAATGGAGTTGTTTTGCGTGTGTGGCAGGTGAGATGGCTGCATGCATTTCTAGGCGACGGTGACGGCGGCGGTGGGGTGAAGAGTGCGGGCTGTCGCACAAGTTCAGACAATCAGACAGTTGGCTACAGTTCAGTCTGCTGTTCGTGGTTGTATTGATTTTCTGCGCTTATAATTGGTTGTTGTTGCTGTTGAAGTTGTTGTTATTGTTTGCTTAAGCTCTCGTAAATAATACAAAACACAAATACACAAGTACACAAATTACACTCTGACGCATTATCACCCTGCGCGGCGCTGCGTGCGAGGGGCCGCCAGCCACTCGACACCTTCAGCCAGCCAGCCAACCAGTCCATTTGTTTGCACGGTTCGCAGTCGGGCAGACCATTTACTGTGCTCGCGGCACAAAAATGCAACCACTTCAACCTGTGCACTAGCGACATGCAGCGCCAAGCAACAACAACAGCAACAACAAAATGCAGAAGAAAAAGAAGCACTGACAGGCATAAGGAAAACATTAAATAAGCAAAAGAAGATGGAAAAATTTGTATGCAAATACAGCAGCAGCAACAAAAACGCCACAACAACAAAAGAATTATTACACAAACAGGCAACAGTGAATGGTTTGTGTGTGTGTGTGGGGGGTGGGGAAGGGGGCTCGGAGCAAGAGGCAACATAGCAAACAACCACCGGCCTAAGCTGCCAAGGAATTGCCAGGATGTGGTGAAGCAGCGAGCAGCGGCGGGGCCAGCGGCAGCAAAGCATAAACGTTGGCCAAGCAGATTCTCGACTGCAACATTTTCGCTTCTTTTGCGTGCAGGCAATTTTGCAGCGAGAATCGATTTCGAAACGAATGCAAAAAATGTTAAAGTTACAAAACAACACAACACAGTACAACAAATGCAAATACGATGCGGCGCAGCGACTGTGTGCGCGTACAGTGAGCGCAAGACGTACTCGTACGTACGCACTGGGCGCAACGCAGCTCAACTCGCATCATCAAAGCACAGCGCAGAGTCGCACATACTCACGCACACATGGCACGAAGACGAGTGCCGGCACACGAGGCACTAAAGCGCACGCGGTGATTGCACGTACTCGCCGATACGATACGAAACGATACCGATGCGGGTATCCGTATCCATTCCGTCCACACACACACACACACATAACATGGCCTACCGCAATGTGATTTGCAGTAAGTTCACTTGAGCGCACTTTCCAGTTGGCCGTCATTATTGACTGTTGGCTGTTGATGGCACATGATGCGCTGTGCTCGGACAGTTTCGGCATATTCTGTCTTTCTATAATTCGACAAATTTACATCTGTTTATTCAGCTCTCTACATAGCAAAATATGTAGCTAGTTGTTGTTGTTTAACTCTGTATTTAGTTATTGCAACTTGGAGCCGGTTCATTGATTGGTTATGTAGATGCGCCATGGATTCGTAATGAAAGTGAAGGCTCACATAAATAAGTCAATGCTTGAAATTCTGTGCACAATGTTCTTTTATGACTTCACAAATACCTTACCTAAAGGTGTCAAGTCCTTTGTTTCTTAATTTGGACATCACTCACGTCGCATTACGTTTTACTATCTTCTAACCTTCAATTCTGTGGCCGTAAGGAATAACAGCCAAAGTCGAATTAGGACAAAATTGAGTTATTACCACCATTGCATTCGTCGTATTCAAATGTATTAGTACACAAAATTCTATAGCTTTTGCTCATAAAATTAATGGTTTACGCCCAAAAATCTAAAATGTATCTAGTGTAATCTAAAGCAAATTCAAAAATTAAAAGTGCTCTCCTGAAAACTTCATAAAATCGACTTTGGCTCTTATTCCTTACGGCCACAGAATTGTTGACTTTCATATCTGATCTGGTTTTCTCTGTTTTTCTAACCTTCAATTGCTGAGTTGTCTGATGTTTGAGGTTTGACTTCACTTTTAACGAGTTTTAGACCAAACTTCTGTTGAATCTTTATCACAAAGGCTCGAATCAATGTGCGGGAAAGAAACTTATTTGAAAGCTTTAGTTTATTAATGTCAGTGAAAATACTAATATGGGTTGTTTTAGGATGGGGTCTTCCTAAAATTCATCCACAGTACAAATTGGCTTGTATAAGCTCTCCGACTTGCAGTAAGACCGATCATTTTCTCCTAGCGATATCACAATGGGCCATCGGTGCACGCAAGATTTTATTTGAGGGGTGTTTGCGTACACCTTTAGAGCCCAATACCACTTGAAACCAAATTTTTCACCAACAATTTTTGTATTTGGGGATTTAGCCACTGCACAGTTTCCATTTCAAAACATAAATGTGTCTTTCGGCGAGTCCCATACTCAGTCACTTTAACCCTTTCAACCCAGAATTTTGCCCTGTGACTCGATATTAGGTTAGGTTAGGTAGGGAAGGGTGTGTGCGGCAGGACCGCACGTCCACTCGGAGGCCAGAATGGCCCATTGTGAATCCCTTCTTATCGTGTTCTGGAGCTAACCAATAGTCTCAATCAAGGGGAAACCAGTTCGACCTCTTAATGAAGGAGAGCAGATTCGGGATTTAGACTTTTTTTGTATTTATTTAGCTTAAGGTAAAATAAGGTAAAATTTATATAAATAATGTTTAATGACAGAAAATTATTTAATATTTATAGAAAAATACAAAATAACCACTTTTTGATTTTATTTAACCATTATTAAAGAAACAGGGTTTTTATCAAACGCGCCCAATTCGTATATTTCAATTAGAACACAAAGTTTCCCTTATATCGCTGCAAATTATTGGAAATTATTTTGAGTATATCAGTTAAATTTTTGTAATTTGCTTTGAATTCACTTTTGAAAAGAGTGATTTGTTGGTGCTTTCTTAAACCCATAAATCAATCATAGCTTTTGGTATAAAACAACAATTAGGTAAAGTTGCTCCCAGGCAACTTTCGGTTAACCTTCGAAAGGGTTAGCCTTATCTAACAGTGGCGGATTCAGGGGGTTTTTGGAGGTTAAAACCGCCCCCAAAATACTAGGATCGACTTTAAAACTACATACATTAAAAGACAAGACAATATTAAAGAATTACTTTTTGAAAGAAATATTTTTCTGAATAAAACGTCCCTGTTATCTAACCTAACCTTGGATTAGTTGTCCTGAATTCTGTTATAGTCCGCGGCCACGTTCCTGATTTCTATAACCTACAATAGCTCAGGACAGGTTTTTGTATAATTTCTGTCTTCTATAGGTTCAGAACAAATGCAATTCTCTATAGATTCTCTATAGATTCTCTCTATAGAATATCTAAAGTATCTTTTTCTGTGAAGAAGAAGACGAAGACCATTTCTTTATTGATTGGTACCTACATAAATAACTGGGAAAGCAATCTTAAAATTAACTTCGGAAAAGCTTCATCTATTCATCAATTGTTATTCTCACTAAAAAAATACCGAATTTTAATCGAGAGCTTTCTTTTGTGCGGTGACTTATAGTGAAATTTTGCGTTCAACATTTTTCCCATTCACACTAACCCTCAAAAATCAAGTTTTGTAGGACATTTTAGTACCAATTTTGAATAAGTTTGAAATAAACACTTAAACACATTTTCTGTTTTGACTTATATCTGGCGTTCAGATTAATTTCTGAGCTTTGATGCATTCAGAGACCTATAGTAGAATTTTATGGCAAATATTTTCATGCTGTATTTTGCCTTTAAAAAGTCCTGTTTTACAGGACATTTTTGGCATTTTAGAATAAAACGGTCAAATTGACCCATACAAAAAGGGGCTACAGGGTTAAAATGCTACACAAAAGTGTTTTTCGTTGAGATAGAAGATAGAATTCGTGAGGCTATCGAGGACATAGGGCAGCCACTTTGCGATTTGGTTATGGAAAATTTCATGAAAAGGATATGGCCCTGTAAGCGTGGTCGTGGTGGCCATTTGGCTGATGTTGTTTTTCATTATTAACGGCATACCTTCCTCTTTATTATGAAATAAACATCCGATCATTTATCTCAAAAAATGGCATTTTTCTTTGAATACCAAAATAACACCTCTTGTTGGAAAACCCTATATTTTACATCAAATTGCTGAACACATCATACACCTAAAATGTGAGGTTACATGGTTTTCGTATACCAAATCAGCATAAGAATCTGCAAAAAGGGGGAAAATTTCATCCCCCCTAAAACAATATCCGATGTAAGCTTTCAAAACGCCAATACGCGTATGTTTTGACCCCTATTTATATTTATCTATATGTATATTTTGACCCCTCTACCAGAATCCGTTGTTAGAACCTTGTTTTTATTTTTTTGTGTTGTATAGTAAAATTAATTTAAAAACAATGCAAATGTATTTACATAAATAAAATATTAAGAAACACAAAACCAAGTCGTGTATCGTATGGTATACAACAAAAATTTCGAAAGCATTTTTATTTAATGATTTATCTGTTTACTTTTTTAGTAATTTTTTTTATCTGTTATTTTCATAAGCTGTTCATTATTTACTGTATTTTATTATTTATTTATTTTTTATTGACCATTTTTATCTCCCATTAGTCTGTTTCACCATCTGTTTCTAATTTACTTTAAAATTTTTTTGTCTTTTTTTTCATTCAAGTCTTTTGGTATTATTTCCTCTAATACCAGTTTTTATAAGCTATTCTTTATAATGGTCATTAAATTGTTATGATTTTTATCGGCCAATCTGCCTCAGTTTGCTTCACCATCTGTCTATATTTCTTTTTATTTTATGTGGCTGTAATTTAGGTTTTTTGTTAAGCTTTCTAATTGTTGTTGTAAAATTATAGGTATTTAAATAGTTTTAATTGTTCTAAGTGTTTAAACATCTCTCTTTGTGACTGACAATACACAGTCATACTTTTATTTTATTTTATTTTATTTTATTTTATTTTATTTTATTTTATTTTAATGTATTTTATTTTATTTTATTTTATTTTATTTTATTTTATTTTATTTTATTTTATTTTATTTTATTTTATTTTATTTTATTTTATTTTATTTTATTTTATTTTATTTTATTTTATTTTATTTTATTTTACTTTGTTGAATATGGAGAAAAGCCTACTTAGTGTTTTCATTGTGCAATATTTTATACCCAAACCACAGATAACTCATCATGATGAGTTATCTGTGTCCAAACGATTGTCTGTATAGAGCAGTCGTCACTTTCTTTTTATCTGGTATTGATTGTTGTGGCATTCGAACCCACAACCCTTGGACTGTTGATCCAATACATAAATCACTAAAGCGCATCCAGCCGCCATTTCCGTAGAAATATTGAACAACCTTACCAATCAATACTCATATTTTCGCCAACTTACGTACAAACAACAAATAAATTCCCTCGGCGTCCATCTACATTCGTGCATTCTTTCTCAATGCCGATCCCCATTCGATGCCACATTTTACTAGCCTTCTATTCTACAAACTTCCTAACCATTTCTGCAGCACATTTTCGCTCTCTCACTCTCATCGTCATTCAGATATTTCTCGCACGCTTACTGAATGACGTCAGCCGGTTTTCTTGGCGTTTCTGCGAAATGTGTTGTTGTAGCCGCAACGAAGTTTGTGCAGCTCCAATATCCACCAACACTCACGCGCCGTGCTGTGTGCAATCAACGGCGACAGCGCTGCACCGCAACAATGTGACGCACGCACTTTGAGCCGCTGCGAGAGTCTGCATCGGCTGGCAGCTGCTGCGAGAGCAACGCGCCGCACACTGCAACACTGCGGATTGGCAACGCAACGTACGAGCGTATTTGCATTTGTCGCGGCCGCTCTTGCTTGCTGTGCGCCTGGTCGGGCTCGCCGCGCACCTTCGCCAAATGTGTGCTTGTACGTGCGCTGGCCGACCACATGGCTGCAGCCGTCACCGCCAACGACAACGTCAACGCTGCGCAACGAATTGTCGTCGGACAGACAGCGTGTGGCGCACATTTGCCTATTGAACTCGTGCGCGGTGGTTGCTCAATGGAGCGCAACGTTGTTGTTGTTGCATTGCAGAGCAGACAGTCAATAAAACCACGCAACGCATTTTGTAATTTCTTTGAGCTCTTTGGATACTTGAATAACTTTCTTAACGTTAATTACAACTTTCATGTGTGTATGAAGTTTGTACTAGAAAATAATAATGACAATTATTCGAGTTGTTTTTGTGAGATTGTCAGCACTAAATCTGTGGCCGTAAGGAATAACAGCCAAAGTCGAGTTAGGACAAAATTGAGTTGTTACCGCCATTGCATTCGTCGTCTTCAAATGTACTACTACACAAAATTCGATAGCTTTTGCTCATAAAATTAATGTTTTACGCCCAAAAATGTAAAATGTATCTAGTGTAATCTAAAGTAAATTCAAAAATTAAAAGTGCTCTCCTGAAAACTTCATAAAATCGACTTCGGCTCTTATTCCTTACGGCCACAGAAATATTGGAGGAAATTGGCATATTTGTTTATAAGAAAAAATAATAAAGTTCTTTAAACCGTAACTGCAGTTAACATCTTGAAAGATCTCATCTTTCAGCTCAAAAAGTTGTTAGTGGATTTTAATGCGAATTATTCCAAATTGTCAGTAAGTCAGTCAGCCAGCCCACATACGAGTACATACATATCTACATACATACATACATATATATATAACGGGAGCCATAGTTCGATTACGAGACCAAAGTTCCAGATGCTCTTATTTAAACATATCTCAAACAATCCTGAGAGAGTAATTTTGTAAGAAAAAAACATTCTGCCGATTCTCGCTCAAATTGTAAGCTAATCAATCAGAGAACCAGTGGCGCACACTGGATTTTATTTTGTGGAGGGAAGGGGCGCGTTTGCGTACAACTTTTAAGCCCAATTCCATTCGAAACCATATTTGGTTTTGTTTGGGGGCGTGAACCCCAAAAACCCCTGTGTGCGCCACTGTACATCCTAAATTTTATTATTAATTTCAATCCTTCCGAAATCAACCAAATACCGGAAAATCATACAGAGTTTTCGATTTGAATATCTACTCAGTCCCTGATCAGGTCCCTGAGTTCCACATGTATTAATTTATCCATGACAGGGGCGGATTCAGAAAAATATTTTGGAGAGTTTCAAAAAGTAATTCTTTAATATTTATAAAATGTATTTTAATTTGTATGTATGTAGTTTTAAAGTCGATCCTAATATTTTTCGGGGGGGTTTAACCCACAAAACCCCCCTAAATCCGCCTCTGATCCATGAATCCTTCCTTAGGGGGGTTGAACTCCGAATTTTACCTCGCTATGTGCGCCATTGCAACGGGCCTAGGTGTGTCTTTCGGTAAGTCTCATACCCAGACAGCGACTTTAACTTTATATAACCTAACCTTGGCTTAGTTGTCCTGAATTCTGTCATAGTCAGTGGCCACTCTTTTGATTTCTATATCATTCATTAACTCAGGACAGGTCCTTGTGTCATTCCAGCCACAATGGTTCAGCGATTCTCAAACTTTTTTAAGGAGAGTGCATATTACATACTGCCTGCAAGCGTACCACATTTGGAGGCCCCGCGTGCTACTGGTGCGTACGCCTACCAAATAGTACCAAAACGCGAGTCTTTAGTTTATAACGCGAACTCACAAAAAACCTAAAATTCTTTTTATTTTTTTAACTGACAGAACTGGGATTCGGTACGTCATAATGGTGTAAGTATTCTTTATAACTGTGTTTCTGGATGGTACTTAAGTAAGTTGGAACTGGAGTAAGAAAGCCACTGTCAAAACACTTAGATTTCCCTAAAATGGTAAGCAAGGTATACATACACTAAAACTAGAAATTGTGTCCCTCGTGATAACTCAAAGAAAGAGGAAGTTATAGATCCTGCAAGAACTGTGACAAGTTTTTAATGAGCCAATTATATTTCTGGTTCAACGTTAGTAGAAAAGACCCTAAATTGGGTTGAAATAAAATCATTTAGTATAATGGACCTTGTAAAGCGACTGACTGCATCGAGAAATTTTCTCCTGCATTTTTTATCAATTCGACGCTTGACGTTGATTTTGGAAGAAGGCAGGGCCTACAGAGCAGATGGGACAAGATGTAGGAACGCTGGAGCTCCATAGAAGAAACTAACTAAAGATGGGAGAGTAGTAAAACTGATTTCACTGCGCGCTAAATCTGGCCATGTTTCAATCTCTGTCGTTCCAGAGAACTTATTTCACTTGGCAGATATTAAGATAGCTTCCACTGCGTTGATACCAATTCATGATACCAAATAATAAAGGTTTCTTTGGTCTGCGCGTGATCCCTTCGGAGCAGCCATAAATTTCTTACTTCTAATTTTCTGACTTAGAAGACAGAGTACTAAAGGAAGAATGTTGGGACAATGCTCCGAGGCCAAAGAGGTCCATTATGATATCAAATGGTGATACCAAATCAAAAAGACCTCTTTGGTCTATGTGTCATCCTTAACACTGATCAGCCAAAAATCAGTGTTACCAGATCAGGAGATTTCCTCCTATATTTAGAAGATTGTTAGCTTTTTAGGAGCTTTTAGAAAAATTGTTTAGGAGAAAGTTAAGGGAATTTATATTTTATATTAGGGGATTTTTCGAATTCTTAGGGGATTTTTGGGATATTTTTAACGAATTATGATTTCGGAACACTGGCAACAAAACATATTTTGGCAACTATTTTAATAGGATAACGAATCTAATTGTGTTAAAAATGTTTAAGCTTACAAAATGAAAGCTTGTTCTATCTCGTTCTCACATATTGCTGTCACAATGAAATCCCGCCAAATATGACCCTTTTTTTAATTTATTTATTATTTTTTTATTTTTGTTAAGTTTTTGGTGTTAAGCTGAATATGAATAAAAAAAAGCTACATTAAAATAAAAAAATTATGTGTACAAATTTTTATTTTTCATGAGAAGGAATTACCTTTGAAATTACGCAAATTAAAAAAAAATTTTAGGAGATTTTTTTAACTTTTGAGAGGAAATTTTAGTATTTCTTTAAGATTTAGGAGAAAGTCATTACAGGTATCTGGCAACACTGCCACAAATACCTAAATATTGTAACGATGAGACAGTCTGTCGCTGTGCAAAGCAACCCTGCCGCTACGTGCCGTGCTATAATCCAATCTGGCAACGACGGCCGCGATGGTAGCTTTTAGTCCAATCTGGCAACGACGGCCGCGATAATAACTTTTAGTCCAACCTGGCAATGATGGAAACTTTTAGTCCACTCCGTAATGTGCGGGAACGATCTGCGCGATGGCCTGAGAGGTATAAAAGGCAGCCGGATGCGGCGCAGCGAGTCAGTCTGGTTTTGACAAGTGAAGTTGCCACACGGAGTAATTAAGCAAATACTTAAGTGTACGAACAGTAAAGTGTAAAAGTGTGAATAATAAAGTGACTGTTGGTTTATTTTATTGTCTGCGTTTAAGACTTTCAGTATGTTTTAACACAGTCAGTATGTTTTATTTTCAAATTACACAATCCAGAGATACGTAACAGCCCACTAGACTTAGTATTCGTAACAATATTTAGGAAACAGCGTTCTGGTCAAAGGTGTTGGATAAAATATCGACAAGGCGCAAGACGAACTCGAGACTGACTCTATAAAATGCCCACGCCCACTGTTTGAATCGGTTGTTCGAAGGACTACTCCAGCTGATGCCACCAGATTGTTTTCACCATAAAACCCATATTCACAATTAAAACTTCCTCATTAATTCAAATTTACTGCATAGAATATAAAAATGAGTGAACCTTTTAGTATGTAAATAGTACATACATACGATATACATATAAGCACATATACACATACATAACATACATACATACATAAGTATACAAAAATCAATCAATATTTTCGTTGATTGCTCATCGTTAGTTAGTTATGCTAGAAAAAGCAGTTAATAAACTGAGTGAATAATTTAATGAAAACATAGAATAAACTTACAAAATTTATTGGCAATTTCGGTTCATTACATACCTGCAACGAAACAGAAAGGGAGAGCAATATTATTAATTATTCTAAAATGCACAAACAACTAAAGGAGAACACCTAAAATAATATGGAAAACAAGGCACAAACACATGAAGGCAACGACGAGCAGTTGTTGAGTTGTTCAAATTTAGCGAATCGTTCACGTTAAAGGATAATGAAGCGCTGACCCTCCGCAATACCCACACATAGACACAAACACACACAAACGCAATCATCTACATTGTACGTGGCACGTAGCGACAGCATAACAATGGTACGTGGCAACTTTGCGCCGGGGGTTCACTGGCAAACTGGCTGCATTTTCGGCGTTGGGTTTGCGGTGCGCGCTGGCAACGCAATAAATTTTACCAGCTACGCAAAATGCCGCTCGCAGCGAAAGGGTTGCAAATTTATATGGTGGCAAATTTTCGGGTTTTTCCTTCTTGTTTATTTGAACGTTTTTTGTTGTTGACTGATATTTTGTTGTTGTCTCTTGTTTGTCGCTGTGTACGCGCGACTCGATTGCCCAACGCAGCGGGCCATATTAGGCGTTTCAGCCTTAAGGGTTGCTTCGAATTGCGGCACCAAAAGGCAGCGACAAGGCGCAAGGAGCAAGCAGAGCGCACCAGCGCAAGGATGCGAGGAAAACGAGTAAACAACGAAACGGCACACAACTAAAAAGGTTGATGAACTTTTTCGCAAACATTTTCGGGCCAAAGTGTAGAACAATTTTCTGTCGAATATTGTCGAAAGGTAAACGAAAAGTAGCTGCGAAACATGCAGCAAAACGTATGAGACGATTAGGCGAACAGTGGTGGCGAAGAGGCTTGGGGGGCTGAGGCGCGGTTTTTCGGCATACATATGCAAATATGAAGCTTTCATAGGCGACCAAAAATTTGCACATTGCTGATGTAAATTCGAATAAAAGTTGCGTGCAGCAGTTGCGCGTGAACTTGTTTTGTTTGCCAAGCGGACCATACGCGCTCCAATTTGGAATCGAATCGAATGGAATAATATAACGGTAAATGGGATTTGTTGTAGGAAAAGTTGTTTGTTTGAAATATTTCCATAGTTGAGTGGTTTAGAAGTTAATATTTTGGGGCAAGAATTGGGATGGTCGAAGGTTTGAATCGATGAGTCAGTAAATACTGAAACACTGTTGAAAAGCTCGACACCTGTTGTTCTGAATCGACATAAAACTTTGGAACCCATACAACTAAAATGAATTAAAACTTTTTTGATGTTCGTTTCGAGTGCTCGACTCATTCGCCGCACAAGTTGGAGGGTCGCAGGTTCGAATCGCCGGTTCAGTTAATACCAAAAAAACATAAAACTCAACTTTCAGTGTCTTCTTATAGATTCTTCTGAGCACAAAATAGCAACCTTCCGGGAGTAAAACTTTTGCCTGAAAAGCTCTCAATCTATTGTTCGGAATAGGCAAACAACTTTGGCAATCATTCATTCAAAATGAATTAAAATTCTTTGCTTTTTGTTTTAGTTGATCGACTCACTGGTTCTAAAACTAACTTGGAGGGTCACAGGTTCGAATCGCCGTTAATGCCAAATAAATAAACCTTCTCCGACAACTTGGACAACTTCAGACCAATCAACATCAGAGACTTGAAACAGTTTCCCCACGGATCGAAATGGACCAGGAAGAGTTTGTTCACGAATCGAAGTGGCTTGTGTAGGCTCTCTAACTTGCAGAAAGACAGATCCCAAAGGACCATTTTGTAGCCTGTGTCTTTCAGTGTCCAGGCAGCCACTTTAACCTAACCTAACGTAAAACTAAACACAGACTATATAAAAAACATATAAATGTTCTTCAGAAGAAAAAAGTCTTGAGTTGAATCGAAAGGTAAATATTAATTGTTTAACAACTTTGGCATCCATCCATTCAAAATTAACTTAAAACCTTTGCTTTTCATTTCAGTTGCTCGATCCACTGGTTCTTAAACTAAGTTGGAGGGTCGCGGGTTCGAATCACCGTAAAAATCAAATAAATAAAACTAAAACTTCAGTGTCTGCTTCTAGATACTTTGAGCAGAAAATGGCAACCTTCCGAAAGTGAAAAAGTTGCCTGAAAATCTCTCAACATGCTGTTCGGAATCGACATACAACTTTGGTGTCCATCCATTCAAAATTAACTAAAACCCTTTGCTTTTCGTTTCAGTTGCTAAACTCATTGGCCGCACTTCTGCGCACAATTCTACATCTAAAGTAAAATTTGTAAAATTCGTTGATGCACTTGATGGTCTGCCATTTATATATATCAACGATTTTTTGGTTGCGTAATTGTATCGTCAAAAATAATTGAAATTCATTTTGAATTAATTCGTTTCAATCGCATTGAACGTCAATACTTTAGTAAATTAAGACCGCATGTCTGTTGATTTATGCGCATTCCTGTAGTGATTATTGGATGCAACAAAAAAAAAACATCGAACAACAAAAACTAAGCGACCAAGCAACTAGTTGGAACCACTTTGCTGGATGCACTTTGTATTTTACGTAATCGCTTGCTTTGGGAAATTTGGCGTTTGGGAACCTGTCCGCGTTTCATTTCAATACAAAGTTCAATTCGTTTCATGTCGTTTTCATTTTCATTAGTTTCAATTAGTTATTTGTCTCGGTGACCGGCAAATGTCAAGTTTAATCAGATCGTTTCAATATTTATGCATTGATGACTTGAAAATACTTGGTTTGGTGTTTGTTGTTGTTGTTGTGAAAGTGTTAATTTTGGTAGTTACTGTGCATAACGTCATAAAACCGGGTTTTACCTCAACTTGCGGTTTAGGGGCATTCACGCCAAAGCCAGACTTTTGTAGATATGAATGCCTATAAGTTTCAATGTATCTACATGTACATTTGTTTGTGTAGTTATTTGCACACCTTTTTATATCAAATCGATTTGGCTGTGAATATAAAAATAATCAATTTCATAGGAAAACCAATTGGTTGTGGTTTTGTTTTATTCAGCTTAAGTTCAGCTCCAGGTTATGGATGCTTAAAACTTAACCCCTTCGCCACAGGTTTTTACTGGGGAAAGTTAAAGTTTTAAATTTCTCGATTTAGTCTACTCTGTGGTTATATCAACAATATTGCATATTAAATTTTTTTACCAACAATCATATGACAGTAGGGTAGGTAGGTCATTGTAGTGGCTCCCCCTCTTTGTGAGACCCACTTAGGCCTCAATATGGGCCCATTGTGATACCACAAGTTCCCCCAATTTGAAATATGTATGCAACACTGTTTCTTGCAACATGTGTTGTAAGACAAATTTGAAACGAATGTGGTTTGAATCGAACGGATGTGGTTTACGTCGAATCTGAACGGCGATTTTTTGGAAATTTTCTTTCACATTTGGAGGATTTGCCATTGCTTGCCATGAGCGCACTCTTTGATTTTTGTGGTTCCCATAGAAGTAGATAAGTGTTTCGCCAGCCCGAACTAGGAATCGAACCTAGGGCCTCTGGTATGAGAAGCTAGCGCGATACCCGCTGGACTATCGAAGTCGGCCATATGACAGTAACCATTTAATAAAAACAAATTAAAAATAGGTCTGTCTGGCAGAGAATAATTTGTACGAATTTGTACAAATTTTTACTGGATCCTGTTTGTTGGCGCCAAATCTCCAGTAACGCTAGAGAAACTGAGAGCGTAAAGTGACAATTCATTTCGTAAGAACTTGCACGTTTTTACTGGAGAAATTTGGTCCAGTAACTTTTTGCCAGTAAGAAGAAGAACAAAAAAAACATATGACTGGCTGCCATATGATCGACTACAAAGAAACATAAATTTTGCAAACATTTGGAGGCAAATGGAAATAGCAAAGGAATTGTGCGTTCGCAAATCTGCTGAACCACAACCGTCTTGCTCAGCTTTACCCGCTAAAGCTGAAAGGGAAGAATTGCAGATTGAGCGCAACGAACTATTTGCATTTTGCATTAAATGTCTGATTTAACTTAATTTTCCCTACCACTTCAAACCTCAAGTGAAACTTTTAGATCAGCTGTTTCGTTCTTTAAATCGCCTGTTTACACCCTTTTTACTGTGTATTGTGAGTACGCCAAGTCCCAGTGGTGTAACCAAGAGTTAAAAGTTGCAAATTCTTACAAATTTTTGTTTGTTTAGTTTTTTGGATAGTTTGATTTTAGAGAGCGTACGCTGCCTTACTCTCCTGATATTTTTTACTGGATAATTTTTACTGGAAGTCTGGCCAAACAGACCTAATGTCTCTCATTTTTTCTGCTTCTTCTTCCTTTTCTATGGAAAGATATAACTTTTATTAAATTTAAAAATTTAGTTTATTAATTTCTTATTTTTTCAAAAACTTCAAATTTTTTCCAAGGATCAACAAAAATTGTATTCTGAATTGATTTATTTGAAACCATAAACGGTTCAGACGTCCACAAAGTAGCATGTTGCCATATGGCAACAAAATAGCGAAAGGGTTAACACGGTCTTGAGTCGGCCTCGATAGTTCAGTGGGAAGTGTGCTGTCTTCTCATACAGAGGCTTCTCACAATAGGCCTCCTCTCACAATAGATCTCTTGCAGAGGCAGCAACCACAACCTCATCTAACCCAACCTAACACGGTCTTGACAGTTGGTGCTATTGCTGCAGTTACAGGAATGAAGAGGAAGAAGAGGCTATAAGTCATATTCTATGCCTTTGCGTAGATTTCTCTAGAAGATTGAAATCCCCAGATTGAAATCCCAGGTCTCTCCCTTCTCCGACAAATTGGACAACCTTAGATCAATCAAGATCAGAGACTTGAAAGAGTTTATTAACAAATCGAAATGGCTTGTGTAGGCTTTCTGTCTTGCAGAAAGACAGATCCCAAGGGATCATTTTGTAGCCTGTGCCTTTCGGTGTCCACTTTAACCTAACCTAACATAAAACTTTATGAAAAACATACAACTTTAACTTACAACATGTTCTTCAGATAAGAACCATCCTTAGTTCAAAGCTCCGGCTGTCTGATTACTGTAGCCTCTTCCAGGTCGAGGTCACATCAATCTGTAGAATTATAGGCACGAGATATCCTGACACTATCGAACAACTGATCCGCTTTTTTAATTCCGGATAAATAAAAATCAAAATTCAAAGAAAATCTCAGTATTTGTTGTTTTCTTCGATTTTGGCCGTATCAAGTTGCGCAAAGAGTTTATCTAAATTTGTATGTTTGTAACAGAGCATAAAAGTGTTTAAGAGAAAATGTTCCTCGCCTGAGGCCAGAATTGTAGAGCACTTGAAGAACAATCTTTAACCGTTCCGCAATTTCCGTATTCATCCAACATGGCCTTCTGACTTTTTCCCACGACTCAAATTACCATTTCGCGGAAATCGTTTTGAGACGATTGAGGCGATAAAGAAAACAATTCACAGATGAAGCTTAAGGCGATACCAAAATTAGGCTATGATAATTGTTTTCAAGATTGGAGGAAAACAATTATTGCATTGCTTGCAATAGAGATTACTTTAATGGAAATAAATTGAATATCGATGTGATAACTGAACCGTTTTCATTCGGGTATTTTTAATCATAGCATACAAACTCCATACAAGAAACTAACCTAAGAAGGGCTGAAGTCAATGCAGGATTTTCGACGTGTCATGACTACCGTCGTTTTAGAGAAGTTCTCTCACTAAAAAGTGACCAAATTAAAATCATGATTGGTGTTTTGATGGGTCACTATGTAATTGGCATCCACGGAAAAAGATTGGGTTTGTTATCTAAGGACTTCTGCCGTAGCTGTATGGATGAAAAAGACGAAGAAAACTCACTTCAACTCCTATACACTTATCCCGCAGTATATGGAAGAAGGAAGAGTTATCTGGGTAACTTCTTCTTTGACAGACTAGAGCATCTAGCCGATAGTAGAAGAAGAAGAAGAAGAAACATTCACCTGGGTAAGTTGTTCTTTGACAGTCTAGAGTATCTAACCGATAGTATTGTTTACAGTCTACTAGACCTTGTAAGGTGCTCAATCTGGTTCAATAAGTGAACGGACTTAAACCCATCTAATTGTGATTCAAGTGGGCTGTCCTTTGGAATAGTATCTGAGGCTTTTTTGACATATAAAAGAGTTGAATAGGTGATTATTGTAACGATAAGACTATGCTGTGCAAAGAATCCTTGTCGCTACGCGCCGTGCTATAATTCAACCTGGCAATGATGACCGCGATAATGGGAACTTTTAGTCCAACCTGGCAATGATGGCCGCGATAATGAAAACTTTTAGTCCCAGCTGGCAATGATGGTCGCGATCATCATGGAAACCTTTAGTTCACTCCGGAATGTGCGAGAACGATCTGCGCGATGGCCGGACAGGTATAAAAGGCAGCCGGGTACGGCGCAGCGAGTCAGTCTGATTTTGACTAGTGAAGGTGCCACACGGAGTAATTAAGCAAATAATTAAGTGTAAAGACAGTGAAGTGTAAATTTGCGAAATAAAGTGATTGTTGGTTTATTTTATTGACTGCGTTCGAGAAACTAAGTGTGTTTTATTTTCAAATTACGCAATCTAGAGATACGTACTAGCACACTAGAACTAGCATTCGTAACATTATGTTAGGCCGAGTGAGAGAGAGAGAGCTCACTTGTGCCATAAAAGGCATATTGTGATATCACAGATTTCAAAGAGGGATTAACTAGTATAAAATAGACAATTGTGATACCATAATGGGCCTATATGACTTAAGTAGGTTCCCCAGTGATGTAGCCAATCGTACCTGCACACCTACCTATTTTCCTACCTAAATAGTGGCAACAGTTCTAAGGTATATAAGAATGTATTTGACTAGGTGATTTGATTAGGAAGAGAGGGAAAAAGACCACGTTTAGGTGCCCATTGTGATATCTTAGGTCGTTTTTTATAGAATTAATCGTACTGTCAATTGTTCTTCTCTTCTGGGCAGAATCTTCTTTAATTCGGTGCTAAAAGTTCTTCGGAATCTTGTGCCGTTTTATGTTGGCTTCGTGATATCGAATTACGCGCCAAATGCTTCTCTTGGCAGAGCTTTAATTATAGTCTTTAAGAACTTTTGTTAATAGACTGAATTAAATAAAAAATAAATAAAATGACTTTAACTGAGATAAAAATCGCAAAAATGCCAAAGTTCATGTTTGACAGTCAGGTTAGTGAAGCAGTTGAGGAATGGAGCTCCCAGTACGCAAACTTTTCTTTTGGTCGAAGTCAAGTCTTGCCACTTTTATCTACCTCTATGACTAATAAAAAAAAACATTTTCTGTATTGCATTTTTATCTAAACATCTGCTGCCGCAGGCGCCGACTAAAAATGTGTGCTAAAATAAATACAAACATCAACTGTGCCATCCGATTAGTCTGAAATTGTTATGAAATGCCAAAGAGAACTTAAATATTATACACTCAGCGCAAATATACCAAAACAAAAACGAATTGCAAGTCATTCGCAATTAAATTTCATTGAAAGGTAAATTTGCAAAAATTGCAGTAATTTCTGCTGCGCGGTGTCCAGCGTCTGCCGAGTGCAGAGCGTAGAACGTGGAGTGACGCGTATCCATTACATTACGTGCCGTGTTTCGGTTTCTGTAGCTTTTGTCCCTAACATAATAAATTGCTATCTACCCTTCGCCATCTTTGTCCATGTTGCCTGTTTGCCATCTGTTTGTGTTTTGCCACCGTTGCGGACGTTTTGCCGCGCGCGCTTTTTGCGATGTCTGCGCACCAGCTTTCGGTTTCATTAAAATCGTATTTATTGCACTTGTAATAAATCAAAAGTAAATAAATGTCGGTACACATTTTTACGAAACGCATTAAGACATATCGATCAATATCTGCAAAGCAAAAATATGGGTGAGAGAGAAAGTGTGTTGGTTTCTAATGAATTTAAAAATGCGAAATTGCAAAGCTGCGGCGGCATTCATTACTGCACAATGATGATAGCGCAACATTAGTGTCGGTGCGAAACGCTTGCGGCACTGATGCCAACACTTTGCATTTCTTGCTTATCATATCAGTTTCAGTTTAAATTGAAAAGCCCCTAAAACATCGTGGCGCTCGTTCGCAGTCGACCGCGAATGCGAGTCGAGAAGTATGTAATTGCAATCGAAGCGGCACTCGGAGGCGGGCCGAGGGTGCATAAACAAGTAGCCGGCAGCGCCGAAAGTCATCAGCGAAACATGCCGACACTGCCGCCGCCGTGTGCAGCGCAGATCAAATGCCCGATTAGTGGATTCGCACGGCACGCAACACTGGCGCCTGACACAACCGCTTAACATTTGCATTATTGCACCCAACCGCCGAGCAATTACCGGCGCGTTGTATGCGAAGCATTCGCCAGCGGTTGTGGCTGTGTGCCAAACGCGCACTTAACTTGGCCACAGGCAGTGTTGGCAATGTAACAATGTACTTAAAATTTGCCAGCAGCCGTTGCGGTTTATAAGCGGTTTGGCGATTTTGACAGAGTTTTGCCATTGCAAGAGATTTCAGTAAAAAATGCGTTGAGCATCTTTTTGGCAGGATTTTCATTGTCCATAAGGGAGACAAGACCAAGTAACTTCTTAATATACTTATTTATTTAAAGGTGAGCTTTCTAAGCTGCTGCCCCAACCGATTTATTTATTACCAGAAAGTGGCTACTGGGGCCTTAAGCTCCCTGCACAGCAATTTTGAATCTGGGTTCAACGCATCTTATGCTAATTTCTTGAATATTATTAACGTAAGAAAAAGTTGTTTAATTAAATGAAATATTTTGTGCGACACTGATGCCAGGCTGCTAAATACACCAACAATGTGGCAACAAAATTTTTGTTTGTTGAAATAAATCAAAACAATGAAAGCAATTTGTTTTCCTTCAACTTCAGCATACTTGCAAAACAAAAATCACATTTTAAAATAAGAAAATGGGATTACTGCACAGTGACGCACTGCTGACTGACAGCACCCCTGTGACTAACATAGTTTAGGTTAGGTTGAAGTGGCTGCCTTCTATGTGAAAAGCTTAGGTACTTAAGCACAACTTATGGCTCACTGTGATACCACAGTGGATGACCCGTTATGAACCTGGCTATATCTCTGATATCATCGTGCGAAACTAGAAGCCAAATGTAGTAAAACTGCGTTTTTAGTATTTCCTTCTGACGTCAGGATTTTTTTTAAAGGACTTTGATTGAATTTGAATTATTAAAAAAATTGAGCGCATTGTAGAATAACAATATAGATATCAAATGAAAGAGAAAAATCCTTAGAATCTTAGAAAATTTAATGTTTTGGTGCAAAAGGACGAAGAGGTGTTGAAAATGTCCTTTTAAAACTTTATCCTTGAATATCCTTGGAAATTTCCAATAGTCTTTTTTTTTAATATAACTTTACGACTAATTTGTACACTACTACATCCTTGAATTTCGTCCTTCTAACTTTATTAGTTTAAGATACAAAAAATTTAATGCTTCTCTTAGTCTTTCTGAGTCTCGCCGAACTCGTTGTGCCAACATTAAGTAAAATATTAGTAATTATGAGCAAGCAGATTTTCATTTTGGAGAAGTTCCCCAAACAACTTTTGAACCCAATATCAGTTAAAATCATATTTGCCACCTAAAATTTTTTGCAGGATAAACACTATGGGAGGGATTTGAACACCCAAAAGAAGAAAAGGTAAGCTTTATTATGTTCAAACTGAAGTTATCTCAAGTTATTGTTTACGTGTATCATATTTTCAGATTATCTACTTGGCGCCATTGTCAGCTGTGCCCTAAAAATATTTTACGCAAAATCCACTGTTCGCACGAATTGAATGTCACTCAATGTGAGCTCTTCATAATACACCTTCTTCTTATATTTTAACATACAAAATATTATCATAACATAGCACTAAATATAATTTATGGCTTTTGGGAAAGGAAATGAAAAAGCAGCAAAGCTTTGCAGAATATTATTTCAAATTCTAAAAGGGATTTTTATATTTGTCACTTTCAACTTTCGACTAAAAATAGGACTTTGGCTCTTGAATACAAACATAGACACTTAACTGGCACAACAATTCGACGGGCCCCTGGGACGGGCCGACGGGACCAATGAATGTATTTTTGTATGTTTATTTTTTAATGTATTTTTATTTTGAATGTATTTTTGTATATTTATTTTTGACATGTCAGTAAGACTCGTCACAATAAACACAATACATTTTATTATTAGCCTTCAGAGTTCTATGCCACAAAGGAGCAAACACGCAAAAGTAGAGTCCACTAGAGTTGGAGGAATAATTTATGATAAACAACTTAAGGTTTTATGTTTTTTGTGTTAAAAAAATTCATTGATAGTGCTTGAGTACTTTGGATTACACTTTCATAAGATTAATGAAATAACTAGAAGGGCAGTCAACGGGGCCAATAAATCAAGTTCTTCTTAACCCTTTGCTGTTCCCGTCAAATTTTATGCAAAAATACTTATAAAATTATTTCTAATTTCAAGTGTTTTCAACACATTTGAAGTCAAAAGGCCATAAAACCTTGTTTCTCCATACAAACTTTTAACCCGTCGTTGACCCCGTAAAATTTTGATTTTCACATTTATTGAATTTTTTCACATTTGAAGTACTTTCATCAAGTTTGAAGTCAAAAGGCACATCGAATATTGCTTCTCCATATAAACTTTTAACCCTTAGTATACCCCGTTAAGTTTTGATTTTCGAAAAAATGAAAAACACGTGTAATTTATTTCTCACTAAGAGTACTTTCAACAAGTTTGAAGTCAGTAGGCCCATTACTTCATGTTTTATAAACTCTTAACTCATTGTTGACCCCATCAGATTTTGATTTAAAAAAATGAAAAACACTTATCGAAGTTTACACATTTGAAGCACTTTCATCAAGTTTGAAGTCAAAAGGCCCAAAAAATCTTGTTTCTCCATATACACTTTTAACCCATAGTTGACCTGGTTAGGTTTTGATTTTCGAAAAAATTAAAAACACTTATCGAAGTTTACACATTTGAAGTACTTTCACCAATTTTGAAATCAAAAGGCTCATAAAATCTTGCTTCTCCATATAAACTTTTAACCAATAGTTGACTCCGTTAGGTTTCGATTTTCAAAAAAATAAAAAACACGCATCAAATTATTTCACATAAGAAGTACTTTCACCAAGTTTGAAGTCAAAAGGTGTAAAAAATTAACCCTTTAAGTTTTGATTAAAAAAAAAATGAGCAACATCTATCAAATAATTTTTGATTGTGAGTGTTTTCACCAATTTTGGAATCAATAGGCCCATCAGTTTATGGTTTTTTCGTAGTCTTACCGTATACGCACCTTAACCCATTGATGAAACGTAAAATTTTGATTTTCGAAAAAATAAAAAATACATGTGGAATTATTTTTTATTTTAAGTGTTTTAAAATTTGAACTCTATAAGCCCATTAAATCGCGTTTCTTTATACAACACCTTAACCCATGTTTTGCCCTTTTAGACCCCGAATTTCAAAAAATCCCATCTTAGCGAAGTTTCATTTTTCAAGATGTAACTACAGTTTAAATTTTATGTTTGTAGCCTCAGCGGTTTGGGATGGGGATGATGAATCATTCAGTCAGTCAGTCAGTCAAGACAAACAGTTACATGTATATAGATAGGTATTTGGATCTTTCCAAATGTTTATTTTCAATTCTATAGACTATGAATTGCTTAGCATTGACTCGACTTCTTAAATAAATATCTTGAATGAATGAGCTATCCAGCTCTGAAGAAAGGGACCATGTTCCCATCTCAAGGATTATATCGAGAGAGCCCTATTTACCATTTGTTACAGTGATCCGGTAAAGAATTAATATTTTATTTTTTTTATGACTAGTTATAGAGTCCCAGTTCCCATAATTTGCTAGTGTGATCCGGTAACCAGTTGTTAGTCTGATCCAGTGAGAGTTAATATGACTAGTAATGGAGAGTTCGAGTTCCTATCATCTGTAAGTGTGATCCGGTAACGAATTGTTAGTCTAATCCAGTAAAAAGTCAATATCACAAGTTATAGAGAGTTCGAGTCCTCAACGTCTGTTGGTGTGATCCAGTAACGAGTTGTTAGTCTGATCACCTAAAGAGTTAATATGACTAGTAATGGAGAATTCAAATTCCTATCATCTGTAAGTGTGATCCGGTAACGAATTGTAAGTCTAATCCAGTAAAAAGTTAATATGACAAGTTATAGAGAGTTCGAGTCCTCAACGTCTGTTGGTGTGATCCAGTAACGGGTTGTTAGTCTGATCACCTAAAGAGTTAATATGACTAGTAATGGAGAATTCAAATTCCTATCATCTGTAAGTGTGATTCGGTAACGAATTGTTAGTCTAATCCAGTAAAAAGTCAATATGACAAGTTATAGAGAGTTCGAGTCCTCCACGTATGTTGGTGTGATCCAGTAACGAGTTGTTAGTCTGATCCTTTAAAAAGTTAATATGACTTGTTAAAGAGAGTTCGAGTCCATATCGTCTGTTGGTGTGATACGGTAACGAGTTGTTAGTCTGATCCAGTAAAAAGTTAATGTGACTTGTTAAAGAGAGATCGAATTCCTATCATCTGTTGGTGTGATCCGGTAACGAGTTGTTAGTCTGATCCTTAAAAAAGTTAATATGACTAGTTATAGAGAGTTCGAATTCCCATCATCTGTTATTGTGATCCGGTAACGAGTTCATGTGACTATTTTGTTCAAATACATTTGAACAAATTTCTTTTTTCTTTCCTTGTTTATTGATTTCCGATTCTTCTTTACACTGAATACATGGGTGTTTATAAAATTTATTCTGCAATTCGCCCGTACCCGAACAATATTCTACAAGGCATCAGCTTGTTTAATCAGTGAGGGGATTCACTTATCTTTCGCGCTTGTCAGCAACGTTCACGTATAATAAGCGTTGCCCTATTTTATCGATTGTTGAATGAAAAAAATCCCAACTGATAGTATAAATAAATATATTTTTAGCAAGAAACATCAACAGTTTCCAAGTAAAACTCAACTGATTCTCGCAGTCAGCCATTCAAGTTTTATCAATAACAGCAAACAATAAAACATTTGCGATTCTTAAACCCCAACTCTGAGTGATGCAATGAGGGCAACGTGGTTCCCCATATAAAAGCGCATTTCTCGACTTTTCACACTTCAGTCGCAGCTGCGAAACCAAACCATACAATGTCAGAAACGAAAGCACTGCTGCTGGTGGCGGCCACGCTGCTGCTGCTGTTCGCCACGCCACAAGCGCAGACGCTGGCTCAACGCAACGGCATCATCAACGCAACGCTGCTGCAGAGCCTGCGCCAGTTCCCGCACCACGTGGGCATACACGTTGCCCAATCGACGCATGGCCACTACTGCAGCGGCTCCGTGCTGATGCCGCGCTGGGTGCTGACCGCTGCCAGCTGCGCATCGACGCTGCCCACGGCCCAGCTCACGCTCATGTTCAATCGGCTGAATGTGAACATGTCGGCGCAGCCGGAGCCGCAGTCGCACATCATCAGCATGCCGGCCGCGGGCAATGTGTACGCACACGCGCGGGTCAACCTGGCGCTGATATGTTTGCCGTCGGCGCTGCAGTTCGGCACACAGGTGGCGCCCGTTGCATTGGCCTTCGAGGGCGGCGCGATCGGCAGCTACGCTGTGATGGCGGGCGTGCGACAGGGCACACTGCTGCAGGCGTACGGGGAGTTCCAGACGTGGAGCAATCAACGCTGCAGCGAGGTGTACCCGTGGTTCAATGCCACCGAGGAGCTGTGCGCTGGCGGCTGGCGAAACAGCGTTACGGTGCCGTGCACGAACACGGTGGGCGGCGGCCTGTTGTTGGACTGGCCGCGTGCGCCCCGTCTGGTGGGCGTGTTCTCCGCACCGCAGTCGTGCCTGAGCGGCGTGCCGGCCGAGTACGTGAAAGTGAGCAGCCACCTGAGCTGGATTGAGGATGTGGTGGAAAGACGCATCCAGAATACTGGGTACTTTGTGTGAGTTGGAGACGTGGGAATGTGGCGCCGTTCTTGTCAAATCAAAAAACACAATCATTCAAATAAATAAAGTAATTCGCATGCAATCGAGTTGAGCAATACACCGCAATCTATGAATACGCATGGCGTCGTCATGGTCGTCGGTCGAGTTGAGTTGAGTTGAGCAGCCGACAGTTACAGCTGACTAGTTACACGCACATTACGAGTAAAGAAGTCGGCGCATGTGGGGCGAGAATGTGCATTGAACTGCGTCGGCGGCCAGCGATAGTGTTACGAACGGACATGACATGATAGCATTGTCGGCGACAACGGCAACAAGTGGCGCATAAATATGTAAAATTAAGTACAAATTCAAAATCTTGTCGGCATTCACTATGAAAACTAATATGGGTGCATTGTTTAAAAAAAAAAGAAAATTGCTTTAAAAGGAGTCTTATTGCGATTTGAAGCATTAAAATGTTGAACTTATGGGAGCTGTCCATGTCTGAGTTTACTCACTACAGTCTTGACAATCTTCAAAGTAGAACAAAAATAGGAACGGCATGTACAGGGTTTTCCAACAAAAGGTGTTATTTTGGTATTCAAAGAAAAATTGCAATTTTTGAGATAAATGATCGGATGTTTATTTCATAATAAAGAGGAAGGTATGCCGTTAACAATGAAAAACAACATCAGTCAAATGGCCACCACGACCACGCTTACAGGACCATATCGTGTTCATGAAATTTTCCATAACCAAATCGCAAAGTGGCTGCCCTGTGTCCTCGATAGCCTCACGAATTCTATCTTTGAGGTCTTGAATCGACGCTGGACTGGTGGCGTACACCTTATCTTTCACATGGCCCCAAAGGAAGAAGTCGCAAGGTGTTAAATCACAAGATCTCGGTGGCCAATTGTGATCACCTCTTCCAGAGATAACACGCTCCGGAAACTTTTCCCGTGAAAGAGCAATGGTTTCGTTGCTTGTGTGGCACGTAGCGCCGTCTTGTTGAAAGTAAACGTTGTCCAGATCAATACCATCCAACTCCGACCATAAAAAATCACTAATCATCTCTCGATAGCGCAATCCATTCACCGTAACTGTTGATCCAACCTCATTTTCGAAAAGTAAGGTCCAATGACCCCGCCGGACCATAAACCGCACCAAACAGTCACACGTTGAGGATGGAGAGGCTTCTCAACAATAAATCTTGGGTTTTCCGAGCCCCAGATGCGACAATTTTGCTTGTTGACGTAGCCACCGAGGTAGAAATTGGCCTCATCAGTCAAGATGATTTTTCAATGGAATTCCCGATCATTTTCATGCATTTCAAGGACCCAATCAGCAAATACACGACGTTGTTGATGATCGGTCGGCTTGAGTTCTTGTGTTAACTGAACTTTATAAGCCTTAAGACCCAAGTCTTTATGCAAAATACGGTGTAATGACGGTTTTGGAATGCCCAATTCCAAAGAACGACGAGGAATCGACAAACCTGGGTTTTCTTCAACACTTTGGGCTACAGCAGCAATATTCTCAGTTGTTCTTGAGCGACGTGCACGGGTTTTATTCTTCTCATCACTAACTTGTCCCAACAGCTCGTATTTTTCCATCACTTTCTGTATTGCGGTCCGACAAGGTGCTTCACGACGACCCAAAAATGCTTTAGTTTTGCGAACTGTGACTGCAAGATTTTCACCATTTTTGTAGTGAATTTTAATAATTTCAATGCGTTGTTGAAGCGTGTATCGTTCCATTTTTAGTAATGGCGTAGTATCTTCTTGTCAAATGTCAAAGAATAAAAGCTTCAAAAGTGACAGCTACCGAAATACCGGGTGATTCAAAATAACACCTCTTGTTGGAAAACCCTATATTTCAGCATCTTTGATACATAGCTTCAATGCGGTTTACCAAACTCGATAGCAGAATTGGTTGCGCGCAGACTTTACATGCCAGAGGCCCAGGTTCGATTCACGGTTGCCATTTGACCGAAATTTTACTAGTAAAATATTTATTTTAGAAAAGTAACCAAGATGTAAGAAAACGTAATTTCGGGTGTTCTTCTTTTCCTCGCCTAACAAAGGTTTGTTTTTTGTTTTATAGGTCGAGACAAAACGTGAGCATCAAACGAACCTGGCAATGCTTTCCAGTGGTGTGGTACGAACCCTGTCCAAGTCCTAGATATCTTTTTCCCTGATTAATGAAAATGTAAGCCTTAGGGTCAGCAATTAGTTGCCTCCACTCATTGTCTCGGATGAAGTGTGTCTATTCAGTTGCTGATCATTGTTTCCACAGTGGAAATGCTAAGACAGACCCATGGTACAAGTCTTCAGAAGTAATTATTTGCACTCCGTTTGGTTAGGGACGTCCTATAACTCATTCTGCTTTGTTTCAATGTGTTCTCTGCATTGCAGGATACGCTATCTGGCCAGTTCCGTCTTAGAGAAGAGAACATCAAGCACGTAAACCCCTATGAGTTACTGAGCTTCATTTAGTCAGTGGGTCTAGGCGATGTTCTCTAACAATTTGTAAGGGGCACTATAAATCAGTTGTGGTCTCAGTGCAACAAACCCCACCAAATTCTATTCGATTCTATGTGTTCTCTGACTTACATCAGGATATCACATTGAGGATATTACTGTCCAAAAACCAAAAATTGCTGGTGCAAAATATGGTTTCAAATGGAATCGAGTCCAATAATTGTACGCAAAACTCACTCAAAATGCAATGTTCCCACGCACCTTTCTTAACGCAACAAGTAGATCGAAGAAAATTCAGAATTGCCAAATTGAAAAGCAGTGGCGCACGCAAAGAAAAGTTCTAGAGGTTCAAAACTACAAAATATCTGTTTGCTACTAATATTTTGGGTGACAAATATGGTTTCAAATGATATTGTTACGAAAATGAGTTTAATTCTTTAGGCTTTCGTCTCTCTGGATTGTGCTTGAAAATAAAACCACTTCAATTACTCAGCGCAAAACGCAGTCAGAAACCAACAATCACTTTATTTACAAATTTACACTGTGCTTATCTTCATACTTGCTACTGCTCAAATAAGACTCGTCCTCTGCGCTGATTATCGCGCCGATTGTTCTCGCATCGTTCTCGCACATCCCATTACCATCGCGAACCATCCTTGCCATATCGAAATTATAGCAAGCCTGCCGTACTCTAAAGTCCGTGCCTAAAAGTATGCCCGTAAAACATTCATGCATAGCACAGCAACATAGTGCCCCATCGTTACAATATTTGCCTCAAACGTTGTGTATGAAATCCTCATTTCAAAATAAAATCCTGCTGGCGCTACTGTTGAAATTAGTAAACAGTAAAGAGTCTGTAATTAATGGCAGCATGAAGTTAAATTGAATCATTAACAACGAAAATGTTAATTTTGAAATGGTTATAAAATAATTGTTCAACACTTAACAATGAAAACATTTCATGCTATGTTTCTTTACTAATATAATTAATAGTTATGGTTTAAGCACAAAGAATTTTAGAGAGAAAACATCTAAAATAAACTAACCAGTTTTTGCGATTAATTGAAAACGTTTCGGAGTTAACAAAAAGCCTCGTTCCATGGCAAGAAAAAAACACCAAATAGCAAAAAACAAATGCTGCCCTCAACTGAAATCGTTAGCAATAATTTAAACATTTAAAATGTTAATGCAAAAATGCTACAAATACGCATACACACTTAAATAATGATGACGCTGGTGGTTGGATGCTTAAATCCGTATTTACTGCTTCAACAAATCGGAAGCACTCAGCTTCGAGCTGGAGGCATGGAAAAACATTTTCAACTTGATACAAATTTTGCACGGAAGATGGCTGAGCACAAAATGTCAATAAGTCAAAATCAAACACACACACGCACAGCAAAACAAGAAGCCAACCAGTGCCTGTGTTGCTTTTTTGTATATGAAACTTTCCATTAGCGTTAATTTTCCCATCATTAACACAACCGTTGCCGCAATGTTCCGGTCTACTTGAAGCATTTACAAAAAAGTAATTATAAACAAAATATTACACAAAAAAGGGTTCCAATCAAAATGCCAAAACATGTCAAAGAGTGCCAAAGCATAAAGACGCAGCGATATTTTGACACAAAGCGTATTGGTTGGGCACAGTGATTTGTGCGGGTTAAGGGGTTAATGAAGCATGGCGCATGCCAGTGAAATTTGTGAGCGTCGCAGGAAGTTTGCACGTAATGAGCGGCGACTTGAAGACATAATTTGGCTTTGTTAGGCTTTGAATTGGAAATGGTTGCACTCCTTGTCCACAGACGTTAAAGCTTCGAGACAGACTTTAGTTAGGTGCTAAGGGTTTATTAAATTTAATCAAAGTTTTGTCTTCAATAGTCAAAGTATTGCGACTAGTGGCCGCCCAACAGTCAGCGACAGCGACTTGGCTACATGCATGTAGTACAAACATACATATGTGTGTCATGAGTTTTGCATTTTTGCGCTTAATTTCGAATACGATGCGTCAACAACAGCGCCAGCAATAAAATCTAAATAGCATAGAACACAGAAAAACTACAGCGGAATATTTCTAAAATCACTGAACAATGGAAATTAAGCAGCAAACTGGTTTTGAAGTAAATTGATATAATCGCACATGTGCATATTAGGCTGGAAACACAATGTGGGGCAGGTGTCACTAGCAACATTTTAAGACTTTTAAGTCAACTAATATGTTCTTTATGTCAGTAAGCTTCTATTTAATTTTATAGACATAAGCATGCATAAGCTTTTTCCATGCGAAATTCTTATTTTTTTAATTCCAAATCAATAAAGGTTTGAAAGAATAAAAATTAAAAGTATTATATTACAAACCGCGATCCAAAACATATTTTTTTTTAACGGATTCATTAAAAGCTTCAAGTTTCCTCTTTCGTCATCATTTGCGTAAAAAATGAAAATACTAAAAAAAAATGTCAAATTTGTATGTTCCTCAAATTTTTAAGACATTTTAAAGAGACATAGAATCACAAAATGATAAATTGAGTATGTCAAGTTACTGTGAATGACCCCTAGTTTCACGCCTATATCAGCTTTTGGATGAGACCCGACACAAGGGATTTTTTGTTGTTGACTTTCTTCTCTACGCCATCCATTCTAGAAATGAATGTGAATGCCTAATAAACCATGACCAGTGAAGGCGCTGATCATGGTTCTCAGCTTTTCCTTGTCAAGTGAAAGTAAGTTCTCTAGAACATTTATGACAAGAACCGCAATGAAAATCGCTACAGTGAAACCGAAAAGACCTCAACACACCTGGATGACGAGAATCCAAAGCAATATGACAAACAAACAAACATGCAATCTATTGTACATACTAAGAAAACTGCATGAAATGCCACATGGGCTTGAAAGAAGAAGAAGATAATTAATTTATTTATCTTAGAAATAAACACTAAACAATACTGTAACGATAAGACAGTCTGTCGCTGTGCAAAGCAACCCTGTCGCTACGCGCCGTGCTATAATTCAACCTGGCAATGATGGAAACTTTTAGTTCAACCTGGCCAATGATGGCCGCGATAATACGGGAAACTTTTAGTCCAACCTGGCAATGATGGCCGCGATAATAAGGGAAACTTTTAGTCCAACCTGGCAATGACGGCTCGCGATCATCATGGAAACCTTAAGTCCACTCCGGAATGCGCAAGAACGATCTGCGCGATAACCGGACAGGTATAAAAGGCAGCCGGGTGCGGCGCAGCGAGTCAGTCTTGGTTTAGACAAGTGAAGGTGCCACACGGAGTAATTAAGCAAATAATTAAGTGTAAAGACAGTAAAGTGTGAAATTGGTGAGATAAAGCGATTGTTGGTTTTTATTGACTTCGTTTGAGAATCTAAGTGTGTTTTGTTTATTTCAAATTACGCAATCCAGAGATACGTACTATCCCGCTGGAACTAGCATTCGTAACAATAGGGGAAAGTGGGGTAATGACGGCCATGGGGTAATGACGGCCATCACCATTTTTGGTACTTAAAGTTGACGTAGGTCTAAACCGTTTACTGTAACAGAAAGCTTGTTCCGTAAGCTTGTTTTTAAGTAGAAGCTGAAGTGTGTGGATTTATTATAACTTGTAGTTCCAGACCAGTGCCGATACGTAACTACTCGAAAGTTTTATAAGGTGTTCAAAATATCGATTATTTCGTCAAAACTTTCAGCTACACAATCAAGGTAAATATGTTAAAATGTTGCTATTGATATTAGCTTTCTAAATCAAGTAAAATTTGTCATGTGTCTTGCATAGTTTATTTGTACTGCATGCTTGCGCAAAATGAGGTCAGTGGGGGAATGACGGCCACTAGAGGTGGGGTAACGACGGCCATGTCATTAAGAAGTATTTTTGGAATCCGCATGATGATATTTGTTTTATCATTGAGGCCTTTAATGCCATTTAAAGAGATCCACTGCTTGTCCAGTCGTTCTAGACGGTATAGCTATTCTGCACTATACATTCTCACAAGTCCCAGTCGTTGTATTGTAAGTTTGAGGCATTTTTTTCAATATGTTTCAATTTCGTTTCTCTTCCGCTTTTTGTGAGCTATCAATAAAGTTACGATTACAAAAATGTCAAATTTCCATTTGTTTTTCTTCACGGAGCCTTTATTAAGCATTCACAGCGATTTGTGTTGATATTTGTGCGATTTCTGGTCGGTTTTTTTGAGTGGCCGTCATTACCCCACCATTTTTCTAAATGACAAAACCCAACTTTTTTTATAGATTCTAATTTTTTATAGTTAAAATCAGAATTTTTGAAATCTGCCGATACACTTTATTAGCATATGTGTTCTAGTTGTGCTCTTAACTCTGATTTGATCAAAAATATCAATTTTTGGATATGTTTTGATGCTAAATGAAAACTATGCCGTCATTACCCCACTTTCCCCTACTTTAATTACTTTTATAATTCGTAACAAACATTTGTCCCAAGTCCAAAGTCTCCTTAAAGCGAATATCATAAAATAGCTTTACAACATTTTAATATCTTTAATTTGCCATATTTTTATACATTTCCCTACTTTTTTATTACTTAAAATTAAAATACAAAACCGCATCAACAAATGAAGCGTTGAAATGGTACTAAAGTCTACTGTGTGCTTCCAACTTTGCTGTCAAAGGTCGATAGTGTTTTGGCAACGTTGAACGTTTTGAGAGTTTATAAATTTTAATTTTGCATATTAGTTTGTATGTGTGTCTGAGCTATGGATGAAACAGGTTTTTCTATGAGAATTGTGCATGTTTTGATTTAATTTACGGCAAATGTGTTTTTGCATTGGCTATGCTTCATTGAAATTTTGATGCTGATTCTAAGCGACTTTGTTGTGCCGGCTTAATTTTTATTGAGTAGTTTTACGTTAATAACAATTTTTAATTTGCTGTTGTGGCCCATAAAGTAGTATTTTTGCAACACAAATTTTAAATTTAAGTTGAAAAATTTAAGAGATTTTTTTAAGTAGAGCTCAGCATTGTAGGAGCGGTGAGACTAAGGTGGCAGGTGGCTGGTGGCCTATAAAATGTTATAAAAACAAATTTGAGTCATTGCTGACTTAATTTGTCTACAACTAAAGACGCACAGAATAATTTGATGCTACTGGAAAAAAATTTAATTAATCAAACTATCAGGCAGACATGTCTGCCTGTCTTCGTCAGGCAAACAGACAGTGGATGATGAAATGTTCATAAGAATGAAATTTTTAGAAAAACTTGGTCCAGGCTAAACTATAGGTGAATCAAATAACTTCAGAGCCCTGAGCCGATTTCATTGCCTCAGCAGTAGCAATTATGGAACAGTAGCCATTATTGGGTCATTGGACTGTTGTATGGTGCGCTCAGTGGTCAGGAGTCCGTTTTAAAGAGCCACTTCCATAGCTTGTTTTACTTGCTCTTCTCCTCTCGGGAGCATAGGGCCTTCACAAGACATTGCTTTGTGTTGGTAATGTTAATCGTTTGTGTTCTTCTGCCAGGGTAGGTTCCCAATCACCTACCGCAGGTAATCCTAAGACCCGCTTTCCCCTACATGACATTAGCTCGGAGTATGAAAAGAGGGCAGTCCAGTAGACATGATTTAGTATTGTATGGAGATTCTTAAAAATAGGTTCTCGATGCTCCGCAACCTTTCATTTTATGCGGTTTGGTGAAAAAGTGCAAGAGCCAAAAAATGTTGGCCCTTAATGGCGTCGCATCGAGATCAAAGTTCACAAAAACGCTGGGAAATTCGACAAATTGCTCCACAGCTGGTCTGAAGTTGCTCTTAGAGGGTTAAAATCTATGACTGACCCCCATTAGTTTTCTGTACTGAACATTTCTTTCAAACATATTTATACCCCATCTTCAACCCTTAAAGGGGTTCTCATACAAAATGGTCGTTTTTACACAATAGGCTCCCACTGCTCCCTGGTTGCCCCCAGATGTGTCAAATGTATGACCGACACCCATTTATTTTCCCTTCCGAATGTTTCTTTCAAACATACCTATGCGCTATCTGCAAGTCTTAAGGGGGCTGCCATACAAAATTGGCCATTTTCTATGCCATTGACTCCCCACTTGTAAATGTAGTAGTGAAGTAAGCGAGAAAACATCGTATCTCGGAAACTAATGAACAGATGTAAATTATTTATTCAACGATCGCCAACATTCTTGAGTACAAAAAATACAAAATTAATGAAGGTTCAGAAATTCACCACCAGAGGGCGTCTCCCATACGACCAGAGTAATAAGGTTGTCAACTTTTGGGTTTCTACAAACCAATAATCAAAATGTACTGTCGAAACCCCATTGACCTCTCCATTTGGAATATAATTGTAACTTAGGATTCGTGTTAGGTTTGATTAGGTTCAGAGGGCCTGTATGGAAGACCAGTACTTTTATTCTGAGGCATTAGTGCCCATTGTGAGTGCCCTCTATGACTGCCAGGAGGAGGCACATCGTTCTAACTGGGGTTCCTGTAAAAAGTCAAGTTGCTGTCTTTAAAATCGAAAAATCTTGCACTAAATCATGGCTACTGTCCAGTTTTAATCAGGATGTGACTCTGGCTCAAAGGCGGTGTCTAAACTTTTGTTTGGTTTCGTGAATCCTATCCCCTCCTATACCTCACGGTTTAAGCTCATGAAGTTAAAATTCCTTCAAAGCAGAAGAAGTATCTATTCTTAATTTTTCATATTAATAATTTTCCTGTAAATTGTCCTGCTCTTCTAGTCAGGATCTTCTTTAATTCCAGCTAAAAGTCCTTCACAATCCTGTGCCGTATTATGTGGGCTTTGTAAAATAAGGAATAAGGAATTACGCGCTAAATACTCATCTTTCCAGAGCTTTAGTTGAGCTCAATAGATTAT